>PVJD01001498.1:0-262815 GCA_004026545.1 Mormoops blainvillei
CCTTATACCCATTGTTTTAAACTCAGTATCTGATAGTTTATTTGCCTCTATTTCATTTAGTAGTCTTTCCGAGGATTCCTTTTTCTTTTGGTTGGGTGTTGTTTTTTGTGTTCCCATTATTTGTCTGCCTGAGCAAAACCACAAAGCCCTGGGAGCAAATCCTGGACTGCAAAAATTATCCCCTCTGCAATCCCATTATCAACAGCAAATGAACCACTATTAATAAGACTGTAAAGAGATTAAGGTAGTGACATTGTTCTGAACTGATTTTTCTGTCTGTTCGAAGTTATAAGGCTTCTCTCTCACCATTGTTCACTTGTTTGTTCCTGGTGATTTCTCCATAATTTAGTTGTAATTACAGATTCATTCTGGAGGAGGTCATTGTGACTTCATTCACTCTCCTCCATTTGATCTGTCCGCAACAAGCTTTTTAATTTATCATGTCTGAGGGCATGGGCTAGTTTAATATACTGCACAGTGCTCCCAGTAGATAGCTTTGATTTGTACCTGCAGGTCCACTTTGCACAGGTCTTTGCCCTGCTGTTTGCTCAGCATTGCCGGTCTGTGTGGAGTACCACAACATACCCTGTGGACTTCTGGCCTCTTGTTGGATCCAGGCAGTCAGAGCAGGCAAGAGATTGAGGGGAAGGAGATTGATGGTCCAGTGGTGCAGCTCACCCTTAGGGTTGCTTTATGCTATCCGTCTAGGAACGCTCCTTCTGGATTCATTACTCTAGGCCTTTAGACCTATTTCTCTGCCTCCTTTATCAGACTTTAAATATTAGAGGTCACAGAGGTCTTTCCTTGGTCCTCTTCTCTGTCTTTAAGTTCTTTATTGATTTGGTCATCTTCCCTGTAATAGGACGTACGTCCCTTGTGAGCAGGCATTTTGTCTTGTTTGTGTTTGTGTCTCCTGTGCCCAGAACAGCGTGGAGACATAGTAGGTGCTGACTGATTGGCCAGATCCTTCATCACTCCTCTCATTACTTGGATTTGTGTGTCCTAGTTCCCCCTAGTGTCGTAGAAAGAGTAGAGGTGGCAGTTCTGTGATCACCTTGATAATTACTTCAGTATCCTCGAGTATAGTTGATTATCTCACTCACCTATGTCCTTTTTTAATTCGCCCCAGCCCCTCAATAATTGTACTACTTCTTTGTCATAGATAAAAGCTGGGGTCTTGTGCTGTGAGTTGATGCCTCTTGCATTTTTTAATCTCCTGCAATCAGTCAGTTTGCTTGCTTGCCCACCAGTTTCTTTTCAAACCTTCACCTTTTAACCACTTTGGAGGTTGATGGTCAACCCTTGACTCTAACCCACCTCTTAAAATCTGTCAAGTTACTCTGAGGATGCAAAACTCTGAAATTTCTTTATAAAAGAATTTTGAGCAAGGAATCCAAGCTGCCAGCATTCTCAGTCTCTGCTTCCTTGGATGCACAATCAGGATCCTCTGCAGCTTGTCTGTAGGCTATTTTCCAGTCTAGTGGTCCAATACCAGCTCCACTCTGTGCTTTAGCAAAACTGAGTTACCTTATACCTTGCTCCTGTGCCTGTTCATCTCCTTGCTTTGCCTCATGCTATTACCCGGATTATGTTTCTTATCCAAACTCTATGCATACTTCAGGGCCTTTTCAAATACTTCCCCTTTTGTGAAGATTGATCTGCTCACCGTAAGCTGAAAGTAATCTGTTTCTACTGTGAAGTCCCTAGTTATCTTTATCTTAATTATAGTGCTTAGACTTTTCCCTCTTGTGTTTGCTTGTGTCTAGTATCTCTTGTAGGCCATGGAAGAAAAATGCTTAGCCCTTGTCTTTTGTTCAATAAATAATGAAGGAATGAAAGAGACTTGAACTCATTTAAGGAAGCTAAGTGCCCCTTTACTATTTATGGTATTTACCTATTCTAGGCATCAGTTTCCTTTCAGTTGTGTTTATTTTTCCATTTCCAAATTAATAACACACAACAGTTGAGTGTCATGCTTTACATTTCACAAAGCAGTGTACATTTATCCTATTTGATACCCCTCCAATAGTTCAGTAAGGAGACAATGTATGTAAACTGTAAAATAAACAGAAATTACCGTGCAGAGGCTATTTCTTTGGTTAACTCTACCCTGCCCCAGTCACTGGTCCAGGAACTTTATCCATCTATTAAGTCGACTCTTCCTACAGCTCTGTTTTATAGAGGAAGAAACCGAAGCCCATGAGTTACTCGCTGGTATCTCAGTAAGGTTTGCAACTCAGATATTTTTTTTTTAGGATGTGTAACAAGGAGAGATATTTTGTGGGTGCCAACGAGGAATATTTCAGAAGTTCATCTTTCCAATTTGAAGGAATTGCAGAGATTTTTCTTTCAAATGTTTTCTTTAGTTTCTAAGGATTAAAATAGGCTTGATTTCTGTAGCCCTTTACCGCTTCTTTCTTTTATGGCTCATAAGAGTCTTATTTCTGAAATGTCATTAATTTTATTGGCCCCTAAAGGATGTTACTCACTACTGATGAGTCCTCAGGGTCTTTGGGATATTAGTTTTATTTTAACTCTTCCTGGTGTAATTGGATCAATGTGATGCTCTTGACTTAATGGTATCAGTTTGTCAGAGGAGAAAGATATCCTCCTTGGTGCTGTGCTCAAGTGTCTCTATCTCCCAAGACTCTCTACAGAAATCACATTATTCAGAGTCAGCACTTCTTGGGATCCCCTAGAGGGGAGATTTAGTCACTGAAGGGAAATTATACCGGGCATTTCCAAGTAGGTTTTTTGGGGTGTGTTTGTTGAATTTTCACTTTTTTTTTTTAAAGAGCTTATTTATTTTTATTTTTAGACAGAGTCAAAGGGAGGGAGAAGAAACATACATGTGTGTTTGCCTCTTGTGCACCCCCTACTGGTGACCTGGCCTGCAACCCAGGCATGTGCCCTGACGGGGGAATCAAATCGGTGATGCTAAATTTTCACATTCTTGAAATAACTTATGCCCCATCCTGTCAATATTTACAGAATTGGCAACGTTAGTTATTTCTGTATATTCATTTCTAGTCTTTTTGTATAAATTTATTCACTTATAATTGTGCATCTAATATAGAGAATGCCTGGAAAATAAAACAGCTGTTGAATTTAGTGGCATTTACTTAAAATATGCTTTGAAAGGATGTACAGAGCATAATTCCTTCATACTTGTTCAACAATAACTATTCCTCTGTTGTAAGAGGATGATAGCTTTTTTCATATTATTGGATGTAACTTACAAAAAATGTGGAAGCTGGGTCCCACTCCTCTGCACCTACAGAGTTTTGAATCAGGCTCTACAGAGTAGCCTGAGGCCGGTGGTCCTCCGACTGTGTGTTGAGAGGCTCTACTGCAGTCTTATTCTTCTTGCCTGTGACTACCATCTTCTTTTGCTAGGATCCTTCAGGGCAACACTGGCTTTTACATAGAATTGCTTAACTTTTTGACACTTGGGTGTTTGGAGTACTCTGTCTCCCCCAGCCACACACACTGTGGGCCTTAATCCCCTGTAATGAGTATAGCAGGCTTTGCTGGATATTCATTTTGTTTATCCATCTAGCACTCCCTCTTCCCTGCCAGTGTGAAAATACCATCACTTCACTATAGTAGGTTTATAGTTGGTCAAAGGGGTTGTATATTGAACAAAGTAGTTTTGTGAGAATTAACAATTAGTTATAAATAACAAACAGGTGTTAGATTTAATGTTCATAAAAAGGTCACAGCAATTAGTGTTTTATTAGGAAATACCCTTCATTTAGTCGACAGAGACACTTTTAGGTACTCAATAAATGGCCCTTAACTAAACATTCATGCTTCATAACAATTCCTTCCATATTTGAATGAATATTATTCTTAATATTAGTCTTGTAGGGGCTGTGGGAGTCATTGAATATTGGTCATATCTTAGTGGCAGTGTCCTCTGGGGATGTTTCCCATGGAACTGTATATCAGCCCATAAGAAAATTATAATTATTTCCCTAAAGGTAGCTGTCCAATTAAAAATAAATCTTAAGTAATACAGTGGCCAGGGCCCTAGCTGAACCTTGTAGGCCAGATAGAGAGGAGGGCAAAAAAAGGTACCTGAAGTTTAGTAGGGAAATGAGTTCTTATGGGCTGTTGCCATCACTGAATCACTTGTGCCCTGAAGAGTACAGTACTATGAGAGAGATTCTACCATAGCGTTTGAGGGGTGGGTAAGAGAGAGAGGATTGAGATGCCATCAGGAAAAAGCTTCATGAAAGATACTGGATTCTAACAGGTGTGGAGGAATACATGTGGTGGGGTTATGGTACCAATTAGACAAGCTACAGCCAGAATGCAGAAGGGGAAGGTTATGTGATGTGTTCCCGTAATCAAGTAGATCATTCTGGTTCTCTGGTATGTAGACTAAGAGTAGGAAATAGGATTTGGTGTCATATTCTTATAGGCTACAATACTGGGCTTATAGGAGGAATCTCTAATCCATAAGCTTCGTGATGCCCCCTTCCCCACTTTTTAAATCCTTTAGTTTTGGGACTTCAAGAAATTTTTGTTGAAAAGATTACACATTTGTGGCATAGGGAGTCTGAAGTAGAGAGAGATGCTGCAAAGTATACAGTTAAACCAGTCATAACAGTAGCACTAGTCACTATTCAGTTCTTTTCATATTTAATCTTTAAAGTTATTTAAGGTAGGAGAAACAAGTGAAAATTCTCCCTCTGGTACACACCCAAGGGAGTAGAGCTAAACTCCAACCCCTGTGTTGCCATTTCCACTAACTCATTTTGTGGGATGATGTTTTCCCTAGGATATTTGACAATGCTGAGGGATGTTTTTGATTGTCATGAATGGCGAAGTGCCGCTAAACATTATACAATGCACAGGGCAACTCCCCACATCAAAGAATTATCTGGCCCCAAAATGTCTTTTTTGGGAGTTATGGGAGGTGCTGACTGTACTACCACTCTTTGTAACCACCCTTCGAGCAGACTCCATTACATTTTTCTCTTAGCCCTAGAGCTAATTTAAGAAAATGGTTTATCTTTTCTTAGTTTCTTCATTGTATAGGAGGTCCGGTGAGTTCATTTTGTCTGAAGTAGTAAAATCTTGATGTATTTTAATTCCATAAGAAGCATGCATCTCATGTACTAAGTAATACTATATATAAATGGCATAAAATAGACTGTCAGCATAAATTGAATCAGCTTCTCTAAAGCACATTCTGGAATTATCCTATGGGAACAATAGGCATTAGGATGTTAGCTTTAGAAAGGCTGTAGTAGATCTTGACAGGTAATTATGCCTACAGGTTCCAGATCCTTTGGTTGCTTTAATTCTGCAGGTGGTGTCATTTGCCTAAGGGAAAGATAAATACCATTGCTACCTGCCTGTCTGAAGCAGGTCCTGGTTACCAGAGGAGTGCACTGCTGGGCGAGGGGCACAGATACCAATGGCTGAAATGAAACAGGTTAGGAAAGGAATGGCTTGTCCCAGATTCAGGGTCGACTTCCCTTATGGAGAAAAGCGATTCTAATGAATAATGTCCTTCCCTTGGGAACCTAGCTCTGCAAATAGTTTTTAGGCTAAAATTTTATGTACAGTTAAAAGAAAATGTTATGTTAATAGTAAACTTTAAAAGGGCAAATAAAAACCCTTCCAGTACGACTGAACTTGGTGGTAATTTGATTAATATTTACTTACGTATAATTTCAGTGTATACATAAGACAGTAAATTTCCAAAGGAATAAATATTTGTGTCAAGAACATAGGCTTGACAGTGACAAAGATGTAATATAACGGCAAGCATTTTGGCATGTTTGTTTTTAGCGTGAATGGTTCTTTGAATTACCATCCAGTCTAGTATTGTAAAAATCAGAGTTGGATAATGTTTTTTAAAATTAAATTTCAAAATTAGCTTATAGCTTTTTCTAATTTTATTGAGAACTTTAATTGAATATGAGCTGATTGTTTTTAAAAACTAAATGTTTTACAACTAAGATGGGGGTAAATTGCTAATATTCAGGATTTTTAAAAAATAATAGTTCTTGTGCTTGTATTCCCGCTTTTCTAATTTCAATAACCCATGGTTTTTATTATGAAAATCATTCAGGACTTCATTTTTATTAGGAAGTATGGAATAAAATAAGATTATAAAAAGACCATTAAGTATATTTCTTTACTATATCTGTTTGTAGTTTGTGTTGTTTGTATTTCTGTTGTCACTGAACAGCATTAAGTTCTTTCAGGGAATTACTTGCTGGATAGAAAAGTTCTGATTCCTACCAACAAGGAACATATATTCCAGATTTAAGGCTTGAATTTTTTAAAGACATTGTGAAAAGTAGATGAACAAATAGTAAACAGTAATAATTTAAAAATGTCAGCTTTCTGGTTAATAGAACCTATTAAATTACATTGGCGGACAAGTATACTTATGTTTAAGATTTAACATTTTGTTTGGATTTAAAAAAATAATTTATTTTGGCTTTCAAATGAAAATTAGGATTACTTAGAGCCAGAAGGCAGCTCCAACACATGGAGTTTATTCAAATCTTAGAAAGAAGGGAAGCAAACCTCTACACTAAAAACATAGAAAAAGATGCCTTGTGATTTCAAGATATCCAGATGTTTGTATTTTCTTTTTAAACTCCATTATTTGCCAAATTGGTGTTTTTACTTAAGTTAGATTTCCCCTCACATAATTATGTAACTTCATATCTATTTTTAAAACTACATATGCTATAAAAATTGGAGATTTGTGGGTTTGTATATTTATATATGTGTATATAAGCAGTATTATTTACATGGACTTGATTTGCTAAGCTAAGCCAGTGCATAGATACATTTATCCATAGCGAACTGGGTATGAGAAAAGGACATTGCCATTGACTAATATTTTTACTTTTAATTTCAATGAAGTCATCATCTCCTTATATAGTCCATAAATTAGGTGATACAATCTTAAGGTAAATTGAAGGAGGTTTCCCAGCTGAAATTATTTAGCTGATTCTCCAGTTGTTTTTGTTTTGCTCCTGGTGCTATAGTTAACTGGTTCAGGTTGGCTATTTGATCGTTCTGATGAATGAGAATAACCCTTGAGTTGATTGTTTAGACAATGGGAGTGTCCATTTTCTGGGATTTAGTTTGCAGAAAGACTATGGGGGAAGTAGCATTTTGGGAGGTAGAGTGCAGTGGTTACCACCAAAGGCTTTGGAGTAATAGGGATCTGGCTTTAACTCCCATTTTTCTTCTACATAATAACTGTGTGCCCTTATTCAAAGCACTTACTTCTTCTGTGCTTTGATTTCCTTATCTAAGATAATAATACTTACTTCATGGAGTTATTTGTAAGAGGTACCTTATGAAAGAACTTCAGCACAGTGTCCAGCACTTAGCACTGAGGAAATGATGACTAAATGTCTATTATTACTGATCTGGTTTCAGGTAAGGATCTAGACACAGATTCCCATAAATAACTTAAATCTTTTGGGTATTTTACAATGTAGACTGTGTGATTATAGCTACTTGTATCAGAGAAATATAAAAATAGCAAAAAACTACAACTAATTTAATATCGTAGTCAATGGAAAATAGAATTGAAAGTTTATTGATAGTCTCCTTGTTTATTGTATTTATAAGACTTAATGGTTTCTTAACCATAGAGCATTCTAGGTTTAAAAAAACTATAAAGCTCTCCAGCTTTTGAAAAAGAATCATTATCATCATCATAAAAAATTAAAGTTATCCCTGTAAAAGGAATAGTATCTGTAAGGCTCTTGGTAACCTCATAGTTCAAAATATCTTTTAGGGAAATAATCTTTGTAGCTCACACTGTAAACTCCATGTCCTTTTAAGGTTTAAACATTGATTGGTAAAAAAAAGGTTTTAAGTAGAAGACTTTAACCCTGATTTTGTGTTTCTAGTGTTCAAATGTATTTGTTTGGCTTGGAAATTCTGCATTACCGATTGAGTATTGGGGTGTGTGTGTGTGCGCGTGTTTGTATGTGGTTTTTTTTTGGGGTGGGGAGAATCTCAAAATAGGAGTTCAGACTACACTTCTGTCATGGAGGAGGACTAGAAGACTGCGACTGTTATGGGAGGTGAGGAGGAAAGATTCCCTAAAAACAGCAAAAAGGTATCAGGATATGTAGTTTTATAAGCATGTTAGAACTGGTAATCTATACCTAGTCATTCATATTTCCTCTCCTAGTTTTTCTTGCAAAATTGAGTTTCAGAGTTAAAGTTTGATACTCTGAAAACAGAAAATGCAAACCAGATTTAAAAAATAGATTGCCAGTTGGTTAGTGGAAAGGTAAATAGTTGGAGGAGTGTTATCAGATTCACCTGTGTTTGTATATAGCCGTGCACCTCTAAAGGAGGGCATTTTTACCCTGCAGGGTGACTCTGCAGTTACGTTTTGTTTGGGCATAGTGGCAAGTATTAAATCTTATTCATAACATAGTAGGGTATTCTTGTGACTAAAAGCAATCTTTTTTGTAAAGCTGTGTATTATTGAATATTGACCTCTCTTTCAGTAGAACAAGCAGTTCTTGCCTGTTGTGCCTATGTCGAGAGTCCTATTCACCAGACTAGCTACAGAAGAGTAGTATCTCCTGAGTCCTGGAGCCCTTCCCCCTTTCCCTTCTGTTGCAGAGTAAATTTTTAAATTTATCATCTTAGTGAATTGCTTTCAGCACTCTTACAAATTGGTGGACATATCTCATCTAAACAGGACAGAACAGAATAATTTATTCTAATTACATACAGAAGGTGTACTCCAGATCTCCGCCTCCTTCCTTCAGCCAAAGGTTTTCATGTTTGCATGAATGAGATGCAGGTATGAATATGTGTATATATAATTCAATATATAGGTATATCACTTACACTGAACATATATCACACTTATATATATTTGATATCTAGTATATATTTAATAATGCATTTGTTTTGTTTCCTCTCTCCCTTGCCCTAACACCCATTTTCATGAGGGTCACTTGTGGTTCTTTAGAGAATATTCCAGCTGGATAAAGACAGTGATGATTTTACTAGATGAGTAAAACTTTTTCAGGTCTAAAACTTTTTGGGGGAGAAAAAAAAAGAAACAGTAAGTCTTTTGTTCAGTTTTAAATGAAATTAATGTTTTCTTTGCTCCTCCTGTCTAAAGGCTAAAAGGTACTTTAACAGTGTCAAAGACAGGGAAAATTGAAACCAACCACATAAAGCTGTTTTTGGAAGATACTTTAAATGAGAACAGTCTTCCAAAACTCAGCTGGCTTTTTAGTCGGTTAAGCCATCTGTTTGGCTTTTCAGCTGGCACTGTCTTCAGTTTCCCTGATTTTATAGCCTTCCCTTGGGAAAGCACAAGATTTCAAATCATTACAGTATTGCAGAGCCTTTTGAAGAGCTGTGTGGCTCAGAGGTTTATTTGTCAGTCTCCTAGTGTATAATTCCAAATGGTTTTTCCTTCTATGGAATTTGTGGTTTTATAAATTTTGGAAGAGGGAGAATCTGAGAAAAGAGGAAAGATGGTCAAAATTGTTTTTCTCACATAAGCATGTGTTTTCCAGATATACCAATAATAAAATGGTAGCTCTGTCATTGAGGTTAACTTACTCATATTTCATTTAATGGAAATGAATAAACCTGTTACTTAAAGTAGATTGTGTTATATTTTTCAGTTCTACCATTAGTTTATTTTATTCTTATCTTAAATTTGGTGATGTTACAGTTTTATTGCAAACATTCCTTTGAGGGTATTGGTGTTAAATTTATTTAAACCTTTATTACACTGATTATAGTTTCTTAGAACTATAAAATGGGTATGTTTAAATTGATGCATAGGCATCAGCTTAATGGATGAGCATTCCTTATGTTTTAAAAGTTAATCATATTTGTAACAACACATTTGAATATTATCATGTGATGGTCAACAAGTGACTCCCACCACCTCCTTGCGCGTGCGTGCTCTCTCTCTCTCTCTCTTTGTATGTACACACACACACACACGTGTGTATATGTATGTTTCCTTGGCAGAGGAAATAATTGACAGAGATTTGGGCTTTATCCTGTGGGTAGGAACCACATGTCTTGTTCCTGCTGCTTGTGCTCTAAATCTAAATCTAATTCTTAACCCGTATGTCATTTGAGCTTCAAAATGAGAACACTTAGTACCCATTGTTGTCACTACTCTGGAGAACAAGGTGTATATAACTTTTAAAAGTCCTTGTGGGATTTGTGACAGTTTTCAGTTCCTCCTCCCACAAAAATAGGACCTAAATGCTAGTGGCTTAAACCAGTGATTTTTAATCAATGTGCCGCTGCAGGCACACAGTGCGCCGCAAGAATTTTTAAAACACGCAACACCTGACTGTTCACTCAGGGGCACTGCCCCCTTTTCCCTTAGATTGTCAAATAAAAAAAAAAATGACAGCGGCCAACACAATAATAGCTGTTTGATATGAATGAACCAAAGTCATACCTTTTTTGTCAGATTGACAAAAAATATATTTTTAGTGTGCCACAGAATTTTAGTAATTAGTTTATGTGTGCCATGAGGTCAAAAAGGTTGAAAATTGCTGGCTTATAGTAATGCAAATAAATACTTGAATTTGAAAGACTTGAAATCACCCACTAGACAGAAACATTCTTTAAAGTCATTTTGGCTCTAAATTCTCCTAATTATATTGGAATAATGGGGAAAAAAGCATAGCCAACATTTAAATATTTAATTTTCTATTATATAATTTGCTAACATCATATTTGAACCAAATATCTTTTACAGGCATATAACTATCCTATGTGTAATTGTACCACATTCCTTCCTCAGAAATTGATTACTTTTATTATCATTTTAGTTTCTCTTTGGCTGTCTTCATTGAGTGAGCTTTATGTAATAATTATTCTTTTACTTGATTTTGAAGCATTAAAATACTCACCAACTCACACTGATTCCTCATGCCTGAGAGGAGACGGTGCCTCTCTTACTTTCCAGACTGAGTCACATGTCTTCATTGTCTTTCCCCACATAGTTTCCTTGGTCTTTACCTCTGTGGCTTCTTACTGTGTCCCCACAAACATGTCCAGGCCCAACCTCAACATGGCCTTTAGCTCTAGACCTGTTCTGTACACTTTAATTAGAAGGGGGATCACAGGTTTCTCTCCTCGGATAGCACTTGTTCTCTCCTAACAGAAATTAGATAGCTGCCTTGTATGTATTTGCTGCTCAGTACATGACTTAAAAATTTAATCTCATAGTAATATTTTTTTCTGTAGTCAGTTAGTTTAATTATAAACTCTCTTGATGTAGTGAGGATGAAAGTGGTTTTCCATTCTTTGTTGAGGAACAATGCTCAATAACTCATACGAGTTGATAAAAAGAATTAATCTAGTGAAAATGTGAATATCGATTTTTTTTTCTCTGATGAATGCTGCCTTAGATATCCAAGAGAATATATTCATTTCTATTTTAGATGGGACTAGTTTTTGATGAAGACTGAAGTTATTATATTTCTATAAATTTTGTCCTAAAATATAGGTTGGGTATAATTTCTTGCTCTGTGGACAGATCCCTAAAGAATGATCTCTTTACTCTTTTTGTTTTAAATCAGGACATGTAAAATTTTACAGTTTTGGCTCAGCACAGGATGCGTTTTATTTATTCCATTTGCAATTTTGCTATTTGAAATTGATTTTTTGTGTTTTGCGGTGGTTAATTTTGCCTTTGCTTTGTTTGTAAGAATGTCTTTGCTGCTTTCCAGAATAGTTTTTCTCTGCTTCCTATGAATTAATATTATGTTTAAAGATTTATTATGTTCCTAAAGCATTTATTTTTTAGAAGCAAATGTACAATAGCTCAAATTATAAAAAACAAATTCATTATGAGTTTATTAATGGAACATGTTCATGGAACAATGAAACATAAAAACTCAAAAAACAATATTATATTTCATGGACCAAAAATCTCACTTTGTTTCCCCTTGAGTTTTATTAGGAGAGCAGAGCATGCTTGTGGCCAAGAAAAGGAAGCAAGAGAGAAATGGAATTGACTTGCTTTTTTTTTTCCCCCTAAAATCCTCGCCGAAGGACATTTTTTCACTGCTTTTAAAGAGAGAGGAAGGGAGAGAGAGAGTAACATCGATGCGTGAGAGAGAAACATCAATTGGTTGCCTTCTTGTACGCACCCCAACTGGGGATCAAACCCTTAGTGTGGGTATGTGCCCGGACCGGGAATCAAACCCACGGCATTTTAGTCTGTGGGATGACATTCCAACCAACTGAGACACATTGGCCAGAGTAGAATTGACATGCTTTTTATCAGTTGTGTATTAATACCCCTCATGCTTGTCCTTATGGCAGCAGAGCTGGAAATGGCTGCCCTGTCCTTGTCATGGTCATTCTCATCCTGTAAGTACAGTAGACTTACCTGGAATCCCAAGAATCTCTACCTAGCAGTCTGCAGGCCACAGTCAGACTACAGGTTGAGTCTACTGAACACGCAGTGGTGGCTTGGTGTTCTAGAAATGGTTGAATTACATTAATTGCCAATGTTTAAATATCAGGAGATTTCACATAAAGCTCTGGAGGTACAGGTTCTGTTGAAAACTGGGACAGTTTGAAACCTCTGCCCCAACATTTTCACCTGGGCAACATTTGGCTGGAATCCAGCAGAGGCTGACTACTTCAAGACCATGCAGATTCTTTCCAGTTCCCCCCCATTTCTCAGCCTGCCCTTCACCCATCGGGCACAGAGGTTCTTTGGCGGTACTGCCACTTTGCCCACCCAGTTACTTTGGGGACCCTTGGCCCACTGCATTCATTTACATCATCTGCGTGGATCTGTGGGTGAGTTTGCTTATCACTCCCTTCCAATTTCAGTGCCCTTTCAGTCAACTAGACTGTTAAATATATTATTTGGACTGTTATTTTAATCTAATGCTTTTAAAATTAGATGGAAAATTGCCTATGTTTGGGGCATGTGATAGTAATCAACTAGGATTAAACTAAAAAAAACCTACTGAACACCTGCGTGCATGAGCTATCTAATTAATAAGGCCCCTCTTTCCACATTCCAAGGAAATTAGTGGTGAAAATTCTCAATATACTCGTTATTTTTCCTTAGAATTTTGGAAGGAGAGCTCATTGTGAAAGAACCTTCTACATCATAGGCTGTAAAGTTGAATGTTTGTGTTTATACACAGAAGCTTATTGTCTTTGCCTCACTGCTGTTGGTGGATTTGCCTTCCTGACTCCAACACTGAACTCTTCCTTAGCTCTCTTTGCTGAAATGAACTTGGCATGAGCTTGGCAGTACAGCACAGTGCAGCTTTGAATTTGCATGGCCCCTGCTCCTTTACAGCTCAGAGTCTAGGCAACAAGGAGCCCTTTTTAAAGGGACTGTGGATGTTAAGTGGAAGAGCAATTATTTTGAATGTATATGCTTTCATCTTTAGGATAGGTTTGACCATATTGTATTTGGTGGAAAATAATAATCCCCTAAGAGTATCAGGAAGTAGTAACATAATTCTTAAGATGCAATTGGTTTATCTTAATCTGTCCAATTTATTTGGTTTCCTTTCCTATATTTGTTTTCCCTTTCTCTTTATTTAAATTATGTCTATTTAGCCATATCTGTTTCTTTTTGTTCCTGGTGCTCAGAGTTTTTTTTTTCCCCCTCTCTAAATTATCTGCAAATCTAGTAGGCACTAAAACCTTTGTAATCTGTGGTTAGGCACTGAATGTTATGGCTACTTCTTTTAGGTAAGATAGCACCACTTATATTTTTTGTGCCTTGAACTTTATAGTATGTCACTTCTGCTGTTACTGTTCTAGAAGGAGACAGGAGCTTAACATAAACTGTGTCATGTGTACTTGCCCTCAGTTATGATACTTCTTTCATTAAGGTTTGTGAACTAATTGCTAATTTTTCTTGTTTTAAGCCTGTGGATTTTGTCATTAGTATTGCATACTTTTGTAAATTAAGGTGATCATCTAGTGGCCATCTACCTTCCTTTTGACAGTTTTAGTCTGATGTTTATATAATGAGTCAAAGTTCAAGATGGAAACATAGAAGCACAGAAAACAAAAAGATTTTAAAATGCTAAATAGTGGTTACCTCTGTGATAGGATTTCAGGATATATTTAATTTTGTGCTTATCTGTCTTATCCAGATGTGAAACAATTGAACAGGATATCTCTTAACCAGAATAAAGTTATAGACATTTTTAGAGCATAAATATTAAGAGAAGTAAATTAGTTTTCTTTAGAAAATTGTAAACATTTTTTTAGTTATCATCATTATTCAGAAAACATTATTTTAAAAATTTTGTGTTTCTTCTTTGACAAAAAGAGGACACATTAAGAAATTGCACAAATAATGACCCACCAAAGGGTGTTTAGTACACTGTGCACAAGTGTGGCTTCTGAGTCAGAAGGAGCTGATATACTGGGTGGGCCAAAAAGTTTGTTTGTTTTTTTTTCCGTAAGATGGCCCCAGTAGTGCTTAGTTGTCTTTAACTTCATTCGAAACTATTTTGTTACATTGTATTGTGACAGCTGTCATATCAGCGTGCATTAAAAATTGGTGAATTTTTGTGTAGCTATTTTAACATTGAAGATGGAAGAAAATAAGCAGCATTTTCATATTATGCTTCATTATTTCAAGAAAGGTAAAAACAACTGAAATGCACAAAAAGATTTGTGCAGTGTATGGAGAAGGTGCTGTGACTGATTGAACATGTCAAAAGTGGTTTGTGAAGTTTCATGCTGGAGATTTCTCACTGGATGATGCTCCATGGTCAGGTAGACCAATTGAAGTTGATAGCAATCAAATCAAGATATGAGGAACAATCAACATTATACTACGTGGGAGCTGGCTGACTTACAATGTCCAAATCAATAAAGTTATTGGTGAAAATGAAAAATGTGTCTTTTATACTAAATAGACTTTTAGGCCAACCCACTACTTGTTAACGATACAAATTTCAGGGGCTCATTTCAGTACTCACTGAACCAGAATCTTGAGACTACTTGAGAAAAATCTGTGATGGATAAACTCCACAGGTGTTTCTCATGTTGCCAAAATTTGAGCTCCACTCCCCAGTGCTTGGCTGACAGAAGAGTAGTGTTCTGACTTGAGTTTTACCTGGATTCTTGTTAATCTTCCATCATTCTGAGCTGAAGTGAAGTGTAAAATGTTATGGTGTATTCCTTCCAAGTTTGCTAAAATTTATGTATCAATGAAAGCTGCACAGTTTTAGATAACTTTGTTGAATTATAATGTTTAAGAAATCTTCAGATGAAATAAAATTATCTACAAGTAGAGGGTGCTGTTGAATTGGGTCTATGTTCTGAATGTATTATGGATTGATTCAACACCGTTATATTTGAATTTATGCCAGATTGAGGAGTCCTACGCAATTCCAGGAAGGAGTTAATATTGCAGTGAGAGTTAAGCCTTTAAGTGCCTGGAAGCTAGTGTGTTAAACTCCCATCTGTAAATTGATTTTCATTTTCAGGATTTCATGCACATCAGTGATGGAATAGTAATGTGTTTAATAGTTTGAAATCATGATTCAATAGATATGCAATGTGTCTTTTGGTGACTCTTTAGAGTTTGGCTCGTGTCCTTTCTGCTCTTTTTTTTTTTAACCTAATTTGGGAACAATTAAATGCTGTATGAAAGCTATTAAAGGATTTTGGCACTCATTGCAAAAATTCTGTTCATTTTTTTCCCCACTAAAACATACGGATTACTTTTGGATAAAAAATTAACTTGAATATACTTTCTGTAGATGTCCTCTAAGCAAACCACCAGGAACACACTTGTCAAATACTGTAAAGTAGAATCTTTTTGCCTCTGTAGAACAAAGGAAACAGTACCTCATGGGGAACTATATATACTGAGAGGGGCTTGCTATTGGATTCGAGCTTGGTTAGGGATTTCGGGGTAGGTTAAATGAAAGAATGGTTTTAGTTTGAATTGGATGCTGGCAGAAAGTGGGGGCAATGGTGTGATCTGTCATCGTTATAATTTTAGCTATAGGGCAACAGGAATACAGCAGGCAAAAGCTGTAATTGATAAAAATAATAAAAGTTACTCATGAGCTGGAACTGGGGGTGTTAGATTATTGTTGTGGTTTGTATAGTGTTCTTATTTTTGTCTGTGTTTCAACACAATTGTGTAGTGATCGTGCTTTTATTTTGCCTCTATCCTGATCAGAATAGCTTTTTCTAATCCCTCTCATTCTTGCTCTGTACATACACAAACACATACAAACACATACATATACAAATACATATACACACACAAGGAAGCTTTCTCTTTTGTTTTAGTTAGCTGATTTAGGTGAACAATAAAAAACGAATATAATTTATCTTTTGTTGGTAGAATCAGTCCAACCTTCCTTTTCAAAATAGTTTTTACCTGACAGTCTGGCTGTAAATATTATTTTGGGCAGCATCAATTAATTGATTTGGGGATTACAAACCATGTAAAAGTAGCATTGATGTATTTTATACAGGCATTCATTTGCCGCAGTGTTTGTTTCTTGAACTTATGATTAATGAGAAAAATGACATCAATTTAAATAATTAATTTTAGCAGAATCATAACCTTTCAAGTAGCACTTATTTGATAATATTAATGATGTGCCTGTTACATTGTTTCTGAGAATTAATCTGAAGTTAAATGGATTTTAATAGTTCTTGGAAATGATACATGTAAGTTTAAATATCTTTTCAGATTTTAAATATGGCTTAAACCAA
The DNA here is from genome assembly GCA_004026545.1 of Mormoops blainvillei. NCBI lineage: Eukaryota > Metazoa > Chordata > Mammalia > Chiroptera > Mormoopidae > Mormoops > Mormoops blainvillei. The sequence continues at coordinate 16,741 of PVJD01001498.1, forward strand.
ATAATGTTTTATTAAATATAATTGGAGTTTTAATCTGAGGTACATACTAATATTTCTTGGAGATAGTAGAAATAAACTTTTACATGTTAAAGTCTTGAATCACAGGTAAAGTGTGTTTTCATATTTGCTCTGAGATATTAAATGAAAAGGAGCTTCTCCAGGTAATGTAAGGGACTACCTAAATGTGCTTAATTTCATATAAGTCAGAAGCAGCACAATTGGAACCCATAGAGTTTAAAATATTTTGTTTGATGCAGAAGTGTCTTTTCTATTATTATTTATGGCAAGATTTATATCATGCAAATGAGACTTCAGATGTGGTAAATATAATTTTAAAATAATTTCTTGCTATAAACAGATTATGTCCACTTATTTGTCATTGGATAATTGTGATCTTATGGTGGTGTCCCTTTAACCAGAGATGCTTGTGGTCCCTACTGATTGGAGGATATGAAGTGGTTTGATTGATACTATAGATGAAGAAATTTTAATAACCTACATTTAAAGAAATTCTACTTAATGTATTTTAAAATTTAAGATAGTAGAACAATAGATTGTACAAAATGGAATTTTGGTAATAGAATATCAATACTATACTTTAATTTCATATTTTGATTTTATTTTTATTAAATGCTTAGAGGTGTATATGATACAGTTTTAGAATATTTTTTCTTACTTTTTTTTTGCGTCATATCATCATTGATCCCCACTTCATATCATGGCAATTTGAAATATCTCCTAAAGAGAATATAGCAAGATGATTTATTTTTTGTTCTAGCATCGTTAAAATTTTTTTATTATGTTAATTTTTTTATTAGTTAAAATTTTTTTTTACTGTTACAGCTTGTTTTTTCTTAATACCATGCAGATTTTTTACGCTTAATGTCTAGATTTGGGATAAACCTGTCAACTTTCTTTCTTATGTAGCTGTAGTATTCCCAGACCTTTCAAAACGGCTTGTTTATGTAAATGTGTTTGGTTATGTGCATGTATATACAGTGAATAAGTAAATATTGAATATGTTCTTTGAATTGATGACACTCATTAACTGGTATGTCAGTGGTGTTCGTTTGTATTATCTTATGAATTTAATGTTACTTTTGTTGTCAGTTATTAATATCCCATAGCAGGAAACTTGTCTTTTTTTGCTTTTCCTCATTAACTTGATTATTAAATAACCCTAAAGCTTTTTTTATTATTTATATTTAAAATTTTACTTCTAAACTCAAATGCATCTCAAGTTAGCTGTTTTTTGGCCAGATCCCAAATATTCCAGCAGCACCCTTATACCACCTGACATAAGGTAAAGCGGGGGAGTGAAAATTAAATTGAAGAGGTCCTGCTTTTAACAGAATCAAATGCAAATCTTTTAATTTTGTAAAATAAGTAACACATAACCATGTGAATAACCTTTCCTGGACAATCCCCGCAAGGTGTTTATATTTACTGATTTGTGCCAGATTTCTTTTAAGAATGTCAGCTTTTAATTTCTACAACTATATTTCTCTGTAACCTTAATAGTTCGGAATATGAACCCTTTTTTCTAATTTTTTTTGGAAAAAATTAAAATTGTTTCAATTTTTATTTCTTTCGCTTCTTTAAGAGATTGAACATTTTTTATTTTTATGCAGTTTTGTGTTAAAAAATTCCTTCTTGTTGTCTTTTAAATTCTTTTTACCCTCATTAGTGTTTTTTTTTTTTTTTGCTACATTATATGAGCTCTTCATTTAGTTAAGGAAAATCATAACTATCAGCTTTCTTTTTTCTTATTTATTTAATTTTTAAAATGTGGTGAAAGATTTTTAGTAATTGCATATGTGTCTATATATATGTATACATACACATATATAGTACTTTTTTTTTTTAAAGAAAGAGGATAAGGGAAAATGTTTCTTGATCTATGATCTTGGGAAAAGCTGTCTACATTATGGTTCCATCTGCTTCTGGGGTCTGGGGATTGACCCTGAAAATCTTTGGTTTAAGGTAACCTGTAGGGACTCTCTTCCCAGTTGTCTTCAGATCCATGATCTGGGTCTGTTTTGATGTAGCTTGCATGGATCCAGGAAGATTTTTCTTTACTTTAGGGTAGTGTAAGTGGTTAATAGTACCTCATAAGGTCCTTCCAGGAGGTGACAGCATGTGTTTTCTTTTAAGTGCCTTGATGCACACCCGATCTCCTAAGTCAAAGGGATGGCAAGATTTGTCACTTAGTGGAGGCTATGCCCCTATTACCTGCTGGCTATAAACTTTAAGTGTACTAAATACTTAGTTCTTATAAATAGCATCAAATGTTTCACTTAAATTCCCTTAATGTTCACTGAATCCAAGAATGAAGGGTTTAGAGATGCCAGTATGCATTTGGTCTCTAAATACTATTTCAAAAGGGGTCAATTCATATCTTCTATTTGGAGTATTCTGGGTCTTTATAAGAGTCAAGGGCAAAGCTTCTGGCCATTTAAGTCCAGTTTCTTGACAGATCTTTCCTAATTTCCTTTTTACATCTAGATTTTTATGTTCCACTTGCTCTGATGATTTAGGATGATATGGAGTATGAACTCTTAATGAGTACCCCAGAGTTTTTGCAAGCAGGTGGTTTATTTTTGCTGTGAAATGAGTTCCCTGATCTGATTTAATCCATGAGGGAATGACAGGTTTCTTTTTAAACTCATGTTCATTTGTGTTACTCTTAGAAAAGCTTCACTTCCTATAGTACAGGAAGTATAGTCACAGGCATTTAGGCTATCATTTATTAATGTTATATCTTTTTTTTTTAGACTACCTAGAAGTGATTGTGTTGTATGGTGTGAGGCAGAGACCAGACTTAATTGTTTTTTACATGTCTTCTTATTTGGTATTGCCTGTTTGTTTTTTTAAGTACTTTTTATTGACTATGCTGTTAGAGTTGCCCCATTTTTTTCTCCTCTTTGTTCCCCTCCACCCTGCAAACCCCTCCCACCAGCATTCCCACTGGCCCCGCCTTGCTTAGTTCATGTCCATGGGTCATACATATAAGTTCTTTGGTTTCTCCATTCCCTATACTATTTTTAACCTCCCCCTGTCTATTTTGCACATACCATTTATGCTTCTTATTCCCTGTAGCTTTGCCCCTATCCTCCCCTCCCCTCTCCCCACTGATAACCCTCCATATGATCTCCATTTCTGTGATTCTGTTCCTGTTCTAGCTCTTTGCTTAGTTTGTTTTTGTTTTTGTTTTTGTTTTTTATGTTCAGCTATTGATAGTTGTGATTTTGTTGTCATTTTACTGTTCATGTTTTTGATCATCATCTTTTTCTTAGATTAGTCCCTTTAACATTTCATATAATAAGGGCTTGTGATGATGAACTCCTTTAACTTGACCTTATCTGGGAAGCACTGTATCTGCCCTTCCATTCTAAATGATAGCTTTCCCAGGTAGAGTAATCTTGGATATAGGCCCTTGCCTTTCATGACTTTGAATACTTGTTTCCAGCCCCTTCTTGCCTGTAAGGTTTCTTTTGAGAAATCAGCTGATAGTCTTAAGGGAACTCCTTTGTAGGTAGCTGTCTCCTTTTCTCTTGCTGTTTTTAAGATCTCTCCTTATTTTAATCTTGGCTAATGTAATTAGGATGTGCCTTGGTGTGTGCTTCCTTGGGTCCAACTTCTTTGGGACTCTCTGAGCTTCCTGGACTTTCCGGAAGTCTATTTCCTTTGTCAGATTGGGGAAGTTCTCCTTCATTATTTTTTCAAATAAGTTTTCAATTTTCTCTTCCTCTTCTCCTTCTGGTATCCCTACGATTCAGAGTTGGAACGTTTAAAGTTGTCCCAGAGGTTCCTCAGCCTCTCCTCACTTTTTTGAATTCTTGTTTCTTCATTCTTTTCTGGTTGAATGTTTATTTATTTCTTCTGTTCCAAATTGTTGATTTGAGTCCTTCTTTTCTTCCCTTTACTGTTGGTTCCATGTGTATTTTTTTTTTATTTCACTTTGCATAGACTTCACTTTTTCCTCTATTTTGAGACCATACTCAACCATTTCTGTGAGCATCTTGATTACCAGTGTTTTGAACTCTGCATCTGATAGGTTGGCTATCTTTTCATCACTTAGTTCTTTTGGAGTTTTCATGTGTTCTTTCATTTGGGCCACATTTTTTTGTCTCTGTGCTCCTGTTACATTGTAAGGGGCAGAGCCTTAGGTATTCTCAAGGATGGGGCTGTATGTGGGAGAGGGGTCAGAGAGAACAGTGCCACTTGCTTAGCTCTAGGCAGGCTTTCAGTTACTTTCCTGACTACCCACAAGCAAATTGGGCCCTTCTGGTGCTGATTTCCAGGAGGGTCGGTTTGTGTACGTTCTAGGACCCTGTGGGTCTCTCCTCAAACAGTCCTGTGATGCTAGAAGTTTCTCTCACCACTGTAACCACCACAGGTTTTTACAGCCAGAAGTTTTGAGGTTTTCTTTACCCATGCTGGAACCCTGGGTCTCATGGTCTGTCTCACTCCCATGTTGTTCCTCCTGGTTTATCCACATGCACATTGTAGGACCGCCAGTCGCCACCTCCCCTGGTCCTCCAGCCTCTGTCTTGCTGCACATTCTCTCTGCCCAAGCTGCCCCTCTTGGCCCCAGCTGCCCATCTCAGCTTCAGCTGTCTGTCTCTTCCCCTCCTATCAGTCTGGATGAAAGTTTCTTCCTTAACTCCTTGGTTGTTGGATTTCCATACAGCTCAGTTTTCTGGCAGTTCTGTTTGTTTTTTGTTTTAAAATTTGTTGTTCTCCTTCTTTTGGTTTTGTGAGGAGGCAAAGTGTATCTAACTATGCCACCATGTTGGCCGGAAGTCTCATATTGCTTATTTGAAGTTGTGTTTTAATCTCATTTTTTTAACCAGTTTGGCTTTAACCTATTTAGCATCTTCTAATATGGTTGCGTATTAGAGTCACCTAGAGCATTTTTAATCAATGTTGGAGCCCCATTGCACAGTGAATATGACTCTCTGGGTTTGTGACCTTTTCATTAATATTTATTACAAGACTGTCATAAGATTGTAATATATATCAAAACTGAGAAGCACTCCTGTATACTTCTATAATCATTTGCACTTCTGCCTGAGTTTCATTTTGTTTTTTTTAAAGATTTTATTTATTTTATTTGTAAACTGATGGGAAGGGAGGGAGAAAGAAAGGGAGAGAAACATCAATGTGTGGTTGCCTCCCACGCACCCCCCCACTGGGTACCTGGCCCATAACTCAGGCATGTGCCCTGACTGGGGAATCGAATTGGCGACTTTTGGTTTGCAGGCTGACTATCAGTCCACTGAGCTACACCAGCCAGGGTTCATTTTGTTTTTCATGGCCTCACTATCCCATACTTGTTACTTATTCATAATACATTTACTCATTGTTATGCTTCCAATAGTAATTTGATTTCCTGTTTATTCTAGGAGAGAAACTATAGCCTTTGTTAGTTGATTTTTAATTTAGTTTGTAAATTGAATACCCATGATTATGGTTACCTCTGAAAGGAAATAAAGTTACCTGATATTAATTGTAGTGTCAGTCCTTTGCATTTGTAATCTTAACAGTTGCTAACTAGCTGCATTAAAGAAAGTTTACTGTTTTGTGACTTATGTAAAAATTGGTTTCTTTTTAATATGAATAACTTTGCAAAACTGCCTGTATTCTACAGACATTATTTGGCATTGAGTAACTTCAACTAACTCCTTAGCAGATAGACAGCAGTAATAGTAATTTTTTGGAGTAGACATTTGATATATGTGAAGAGTGGAATTAAGCTCTGAGTAAAATATGCATACGTGCGTGCACAGACACGCATGAAAACACACACGCCTGTCCAGAATGTATCCAGCCACATACTATGAAAAATAGAGACATTTCTTGAAGAAGAAACAAGAAACATTGTATGTAGGAATATGACACCTCAGTACCCTTCCAAGGTAGGCACCTTGGGATCCGACACAGTTCTCCCAGTCACCATTAGCTGCCCCATTGTATTTTCCTGAATCTCATCAACAGTGTGAAATTTCTTCCCTTTCAAAGGTGATTTTAGATTTGGGAAAAGCCAGAAGTTGCAGGGTGCCAAATCTCAGCTATTGGGGGTGCTGAGTCACCTGGCTGATTTGATGTTTTGCCAAAAAAGTATGCAAGAGACATGATGCATGAGCAGGTGCGTTGTTGTGATGAGGCTACAAATCACCAGTTGCCCATAGTTGTGGCCTTCTGAATCATCCACATAGTTTCTGCAGAGGAATGTTCAAGCCTAATGCCAAATTTGCTGCGGATTCGTTGCTCTGCTTGCTCAGTTGTTTTGAATGCAATGACCACACATACTCACTCCGTGATATCTACCATGCCCTCTGACTGGTATAGTGAAGTTGTCATTTTCACACATGTGCATTCCAGTCCACTCTCTGACTTCCAGGTTACATCGATGTTGCGCAAATCATTCTCTGTATTAACAGTGGTGGGACTTTTCTGGAAAGGCCCCTTTTATATCTGCGTATAAATTATAGAGCTTGTGGAAAGTCAAATGGTAATATATGCAGCTTTTTTCTTTTCCTTTTTTCTCTTTTCTCACCTTATAAAATTTTATTGTTTATGCTATTACACTTGTCCCAATTTTTCCCTCTTTACTGAAATTCCCTCAGGCAATTTCCACACCATTGTCCCTGTCCATGGGTCATGCATATATGTTCTTTGGCTACTGTATTCCCTTAGGCTGTACTTTACATCCCCATGACTATTCAGTAATTACAAATTTGTACTTCTTAATCCCTTCACCTTTTTTGCCTATCCTCCCTACCCTCCTCCCATCTGGCAACCATCAAAATGTTCTCTGTATTTATGATTCTGTTTCTGTTCTGCTTGTTTGATTATTTTGTTTTTTAGATTTGGTTGTTAATAGATATATATTTATTGCCATTTTATTGTTCATATTTTTGATTTTTTTCTTCTTAAAGAAGAACATTTAACATGTCATAAAATACTGGTTTGGTGGTGATGGACTTCTAAATCTTTTTCTTGTCTGAGAGGCTCTTTATCTGTCCTTTGACTTTAAATGATAGCTTTGCTGGGTAGAGTAATCTTGGTTGTAGTTCCTTGCTTTTCACCACTTTGAATATTTCTCGCAAATCTCTTCTAGTCTTTCTTTTTTTAATGAAGAAAAGATATGAGAATATGATAAATTGCTGTGATTTTAGATTTTAAGATCTAGTGCTCCACCTCTGGGTTAATGGGTTGAAGGGATGGCAGAGGCTACTTATCCTTTTATTCTTTCAAATACTATGTTTTATTTAATATTCTGTTTTTCCATCAGGTCCTTTTTTCTAGCCCAAAGGACTTAACATTTCTTGATAGTTCACTTTTGAAACTTCTAACGCCACCTATATGCCTTTGAGCTATAAATTAAAACCCCACAATGAACCCTCTCATCTGGATTCAGAAGCGCAATATCAGTTTCTTTCAGCCATGATCTTGTAATATTCAGTTGATCACAGAGAGATTAATACAGCCCATGAGATAGGGGCACCATTGGTTGCATCTTGTTTATTATTGGGTTCTTGTTTATTATTCAGTTTCTATGAAACTGAAGAATGTCTTGGAAACTGGCATCAAGAATGCATATTTATGGTAGTGGCTGTTAAGTATCTCTTAAAACCAGAATTGACCACTTTAGCTGTTAAATTCTGTGCAACCTACAAAGTGTTATAACAGGACAGTGACACCTAAGTATATAATTTAGAAATAACATTAACAAACACTTATTACACTGAGAATTTGACCATCATTCACATTTTTTTACATTTAAGTATAAAGTAAGTATGCAGCATAGACATACTTAGTCATTTACAAATAAAAGGAAAGCTCATGTGATTTCTGTTTATGTAAATTGGGGACAAAATCATAAAAGCAGTAACTAGAAATATTATTTAAATGACTTGTATTATTAATATACAATTTATGGAAATGTACATGGTTTGTCATTTTAAGTGTATTTAGATGTTTCCTCTTTATTCTTTTAATATCATGAGTAGGATAATAATGACTTTTAATAATTGGCTTTGATATTATTTAGTTCATAATTTAACAAATATAATAACTAGAATTTATAAGGAGGAACTTAAGTTGTCTTAAAACATATATTGCCGACATTGTAAATTGGTCTAATCTTTATGAAAGAAAATTTGAGAAAATGTCTAGAAAATGTTAAAAATGTGCATATTCTATGATCTGGCATTTGATTTCTAGGAATTTGATTAGAAGAGATAGGGAGAAATAGTTATAGATACATGCAAGATTTCATTTGTAAAGATGCTCAATATAGCATTATTTAAAACAGTAAAACAAAGCAACCACCTGACAGTACCAATCTGTGTAACAGTAGAGGACAGGTAACATAAATCAGGGTATAGTTACACTGGAGAATACTGTGGAACCATTCTTCAGTGTTAGGTGAAATGCTGTGTGCCATGGGACATTGTTCACAGTGCGTTTTAAGAGAAACACCACATGCAATATTTCCAGTGACCTAAGTGCACTTAGAAAGGTGAGTGCAAGAAACCTACATTAAATGTTATGGTTCTCCCTAGGTGGTTATTATTTTCTTCATTATCCCTTGTTATTTTTTAACATTACTCCAAGAAGCAGATTTAACTATGCAGTTGGTGCAATGGAGGGAGTGAACACGAATTTTTAAGATTCGCCTCCTGAGATAAATAGTACTTGCATTTTTATGTGATGAATTTTTATAAATGGTTTAAGATACCAGGATTAATATGATAATATTTAGCAAAACCGTAACACATTATTTGAGCCATATTCATGATTAATTGATATTTTGCCAACATTTCTCTGTGAAATGGCTGGAATTGGTAATAGATCTTTTTGTGTTCATTTCAGCACTTTTTATGAATAGATATTTATTATGAAAAGCATCAAGCATCTTCCTTTCACTAAGAGAAGACAGCCAGAGTGTTCTCACTTGATTGAACTGATGGCATAGTATGTTTATTTATTCACTTTTGCTTCATCAGCAGTTTTGATCCACCATGAAGTAAAGGCTCTGCTTGCCTCTAGTTTTTTGAAGATAAAATTGAGAGATTTAAATATGATTTATTCTACTTGGACCTATATGGTTTGAATTAACTTCGCTGTTTGCATTCATTTCAAGAGAAGTATTTAACCTTTTCAGACCAATAATCTTATCAATCCATTTGTTTTTCCAGTTACTCTGGAGATAGTATTAAGCTGACTATAAAGCTTTCTTTATTATTAGAGTATGAAATACAAAAGTTATTTTGATAGCTCATTTTGAAAACAATATGTATTTAAGAGAGTAACATTTTGTTTCATATAAAAATCTCAGGGTATTATGTTATACCAACATTTCCCCAATTCATGCTGACCTTTCCTTGCTGATCCTCAGGTATGATTAGTGAACTTTGAGAGAACTGAGAATTTTTTTCTAATGCTGTTACCGAATTAATTGTGGGTGATAGCAAATACACTGATTTTCCTAAGAAACTACCACCTCATCTCTCTTCTACCAAATTTCTAGAATGAGTATCATATACTTTCAGGTATAACTCTTGGGGAGTCAGCACAGTGCTTCTCTAAGGGCTGTCAGTGCTTTTTTTTTCATTGTATTCTCAAATACTACACCTCATTCTATATTCACATTGAACTGACCAGGCAGGATCCCTTCCAACTGAACTTTTCTCTCCCTGCCTACCATTCCTTCATTTTCTATTGGTTATGATCCTATGTATCTTTCCATGTCTACTTCAAATAGCGGGAGCCCTCTTCCTAATGCAGTATGACTTTCTCCTGGAACACCATTTGAATTTCTGTTTAGTACTCAGTCATGTAAATGTCTTTGTGGTACATTTATTTTTATGTTCCTAGAAGAGTGGGGCTGTGCTTTTATTTATGTATTTACTTTTTAGATCCCTGTATAATTCCTACATGTATAGACCCTTAATGTTTGTTATATTGAATAAAATTAAAGATTTTGGTAACCACACTTGCCAGGTAAGATTGGAAAATCTTACTTGGACACAATCTTTATTATTCCTTGCAGGAGTACTTATCCTGGGGTCCGAGGAGAGACCTTAGTAAGCCCTATGAAATTATATGAAAAATTCTTATGTATGTTCGTATGTGCATTTTTCTGCTTTTTGGGTCCATTGTTTTTTATCAGTTTGTAAACAGCAACTTTTACATGGTTAAGAATGTCTACTTAAAATGATTTAGCATTCTAAGTAATTTCTTAAAAGTATGTGAGCCCAATGAAGGGGAATCAAAGCCAGTAACTATTGTCAGGTAGTTCATTCAGAATCTAAGTGGTCACAATTCATGTGCCCTCTCCCTATTTCATGGGTTTTAGATTTTGAGGAAATTCTTGTTCAGTTCAATTTTGGGTTAAGTAAATTGACCAGGGGCAGGGTATGGCAACTTGAGGACTGAAGGCTGCATTCTGAATCTAAGTACTTTGCTTCCATTTCTGGTACCTCACAATGCATCAGGCAATTTTTGTTGGGGTCATGGGAACTCTTAGTTTGTTAGTGTGAGAAATCATGTACTCGTGGCAGTTCAGTGCTAGATCACTGGGCCCCCTCTTTAGGAACAGGTGAGTGCACTGGTGGTTTAAAGGGCATGATGCCGGTAACTGGATGGTGGAAGCCTCTGGACTTCTAGGATAGAGCTTATGTCTGCATGCCTCCCTATGTTTCAATGGAAATTCTGCTTCTATGGGGTGGGATGAGTGGATGCAGAGTTTTAAGAGGATATTACACAAAAGTAATCAAACAGTTATTCAGGTGGGATAAAGCACAGAAAGATGAAAGGCTCTTGCATAGCTCTATACAGTGGTAGGTTTTTGTTTTCTTATCTGAATGGAGACAGAGCTCCATTTTGTTTCTTGCCCTTGGTTCACCTTTTGTTTTCATGGAGTGTAGTAGTAGACCATGACCAAGTCTCCCAAGAGCCGAGTGTGGAATTTCTTTTTCTAAGAGGTGAATGAGGATGTCTTTGACCCGGATTCACTTAATCATTCATCTGTGTTGCTGGCAGATTTGCATGGAATTTGTGCTATACCCTTGTTAGTTATATCTCCTAGACAGGAAAGTGTGACCAACTTCTAATTAAAGGCATGATGGCTTTTAAAATTTGACACTCTTTTTTTTGTTTTGTAAAATAGTTATAATCTTTTGGCTCCTTTCCTCACTTACGTTATCAGTAGTACCAAATCAATTAACTTGTTTGTGGAAAAATACTCTTTTTGTATCAAAGTACCTCACAGTTTGATGTAAGAACTTTAATTTTTATGGCAAGTCATTAACCTCTGGTGGAACACAGCAACATTTTTTTCCAATACAGAATTATTCTTTATTGTTTAACATGACTAAAAGAGCACATTACAGCTAGTTGTCTTTCACTTGAGTTAAAAATATATCATAGCTGCACTACCTCTGCCTGTGCCTCATTTCCAGAGCCTCCTTAAGTCCTTTCAGAAATGGCGATGTGGGTGCTGGTAAGTCCTTTTTTAAATTTTATGTTGGCTGTCTTTTCAAAGAGTCAAATGCCACCTCACCTGTTTTTCTAAAACTCCATTCTATCTAAGGCAGATATTGGCAAGCTATGGCCCCATGCCATGTATGTAAATAAAGTTGCATTGAAACACAGCCATGCTCTTTGTTGATGAATTATCAGTGGCTGCTTTTGTACCACAACGGTAGACTTGAGTAGTTGTGACAAAGATCATATGGCCAACTTATGGTTAAGATGGTAGCCTAGGTAAATGTGATTCACACAATAACAGCAAGACTGCAATTAAAATATAGAACAACCATCACTCAGAACCATCAGAAAAGAAGTTGAATGGAAATCTGAGAACTACATAAAGAAACCACATCCATCCTGCAGACTGGTAGGAGGGGTGGAGAAACTGAATGGGCTGGTCTGATATCCACATGTGGTGGATAAAAATATCTTGAGAGTGAGGAGTCCTAGCCCCAAACCAGGCCTGCCAAACCAGAGTTCCAAGGCCAGGAATATAAGCTCCCATAACTTCTGGCTGCAAAAACCAGCAGGGATTGAGTCAGTGGAAGAAACTTCTGGAGTCCCAAGCAGTTCCTCTTAAAGAACCTGCACATGCCTTAATCAGACTCACTCCATCTGAGTTCTGGCACTGGGGTAGCAGCTTGAAAGGCACCAGTGGCATACAGGGAGAAAATGAAATGTCTGGCATCAAGTCAAGAGCTGGGGACAGCCTTCTCCCAGACAGAAAGGTGGGCCATTGTTCTTTTTCTGAACCCTCCCTTTACAGAGCCACAGGGTGGGCAGACTGGTGCCATATCTAAGACTCCATCAACCTAGCTAATACTGTTTATCCTGCCCTAGAGATCCCCTGAGAAGGGATTGGCAAGAAATATTCAAAATCATGAAAAGCAGGGACCTACAGCCAAGATTACTTTACCCAGCAAAGCTATCTTTTAAAATCCAAGGGCAGATAAAGAGCTCCCCAGTCAAGAAAAAATTAAAGGAGTTCATCATCACCAAACCGTTATCATATGAAATGTTAAAGGGACTTATTTAAGAAAAAGAAGAAGATCAAAACTATGAGCAATAAAATAACAATAAATGTTATCTATCAACAATGGAATCTAAAAAATAAACTAAGCAAACAAGAAGAACAGAGACAGAATCATAGATACAGAGAGCATTTCGATAGTTACCGGATAGGAGGGGCATGTGGAGGTGAGGGGATTAAGAAGTACAAATAGGTAGTTACAGAATAGCCATGGGGATGTAAAGTACAGAATAGGAAATGAAGTAGCCAAAGAACTTATATGCATGACCCATGGACATGAGCAATGGTGTGTGGATTGTCTGCAGCAGTAGGAGGTGCTGAGTGGAGGGAGGGCAAAGCGGAAAAAATCAGGAAAACTGTAATAGCATAATCAATAAAATATAATTTAAAAAAGACATATAAATAAAATTAAAAAGAAAATGACAGAGATACAGTGAAACAGACCCACACTTTAAAGAGAGAAGGGGCAACTGGCACCCCCTCCGCTGTCCATGGCCACAGGAGGGGTAGTCAAGAGGCCGCAGGGCAGGGCCATCTGTAGGTTTTTAAGGACCTTAAACCATGAAGAAAGCTTGGGACCCTCTAGCTGTTCTTTTCTTTCCTCTTTTTGTTGGTGAAATATTTGGGGTAGAGCCATATCAAAGTAACTCATTTGGTTTCTGTGTTCCTGGGTCTCTCTGAAAAGAAAGGGCAAGTGTGACAATCACTATAAATGTTTTATTACCCTACAGGCTCTAGGCTTTGAATGGAGGCATAGGAGGCATAGGAGGGACCTTGTGATTTATCTCGAGGACTCCACATTACCTCCTGTGAAACCCTATTAGTTCCTCTGTAATAATGTATCATAAAATTAGATATGAAAGGAGGGACAATGCATTATAAACTTCACAGCCAGACTGAGCGAAGAAACAAAGATTTCCTATTCAGAGATATATTATTATTTGTCCTTAGCTGCTGCCCCAATAATTAAGTCAGTTCTATTGAAAACATTTTTAGTAGTTTTTGGTTGTGGTATTGTTCATTGTTGAGCAAGATTATGAAGTTGACAGGGAAAAGACGGCACTATGAATCAGTTTTGGAAACACCTAGTTCGATAAAGCTTTTCTTTGCCCTGCAACGAAAAGAATCTATGAGCAATTTTGTTTAAAAGGGAACTCTGTTATAACAAAGCCCTAAAAGTTGCCTTGCAAAATCAGGATTAGGTGAATGTGACCGATGCTTTTATGACCGTAATTGTTTTCTTTCCTTTAAAAAAATAATATACTTGGAAGTCATCCCATCTCACCATACAATATCTCTATGGCCCTAAATAGGGATTTTGTAGGTTTCTAGTGATAAATACTTTTTATTATTACCACCATAAACATATGTACTAAAACTGTGTGCATTTTACTATAGAGGAATGTGATAGTCAGAGGACTAGGCAGTTTATACAAGGTTATCTAACCCATGAAGAGCAGAACCAGTGTGGAGGTCCAGCTCTTTGACTCCAAACTTGAGCATATAGCACTCTCTCATTACTTCATGTCACCTGACATGACTCCACACTAACGTGGACACTCAGACCCATTCCTGGTTCCATTTCACAGACCGTAAAGTTGTGTCTCTGTTAGAGAATATCCATCACACCACGGCACCAAGTTTGTGACAGTGAATCCTCATTCACAGAGGCAGTATACGACAGAAATCATCTGCAGAACAAGGTATTTCTGGGAAACCACCCTGGTTCTATGCACAAAAGAATGGAATGTCATGGCCTTTTGAGAAACAGTGGTCTCCATGTTTCATCTCTTATTATGATTGTGGGATCATGATCAATAAATATTCTTTAATGACATAGCTGTCACCACTGCTGTAGAGAAAAAAATGTTGCCTAATTTCTCTATGGTTTTGACAAGCTGTAAACTGGCCAAAATGCAGTCTTGTTTCGCTTGGAAGGAATAAGATCCCATAAAAAAGGTTGCAATAAAGAATTGAGTGGCAAATGCCACAAACCTCCATGAAAGCTAGGACAAAGATTTGTCTTTCAGTACCTATTTTGTAAAGAATATAAGTGGTAGGTTTAGTTTGTAATATTTACAATAAAATATAGTAAAGGATTTGTGATAGAAATAAATACCAAAAGTGATGACAGGTGGCATTCTGCAGAGCATAATCTTCCATAGCAGCTGTAGGAGAATTTGCACATATTTGAAGGGCATTACAAATAAAAGAGCTTATGCCAAAGTCATTACTTTCTACCTCTAAATGCTCCCGCCTAAAAAATATCACAAACAGGAGGTTATGCTTCATGCTAATCAGCCCCAAAATGAGTCAGCAAAGCCAGTAGGTCCCTTGTCCAACTTAGTACTATGAGATTGCAGCATGTGCTCATGTAAGGAGGACTGCAACTTAATGAGACTGACCCTTAAGACACCATTCCAAAAGTATAGCCTAGCTTGGGGTTGCTGGAAAAAGCTGTAGCACTAGGAATCAGTAATAATGATACATAATGCCATAGAGCACTATGTAGCTCTGAATGTGTTCTTAGGCCAAAGAAAGAGAAATCAGTAGGCACACTTTAATAAAGGAAAGAAATATTTCTCTACTACCAAAAAGCATAACACAGGCCAGCAGGTTCTTCACCTAAGCTGTGAAAACATCATCTGAATACGCCAGGTTTCTTATGCCCAGTCAGATCTCACAGACAAGGGGGTCAGCAGTATTTTACTGAAAAACTCCAGAGAGTAAATATCTCAGGCCCTGTGGACCATATGATCATTTTTTCAATTATATTTTATTGATTACGCTAGTACAGTTGTCCCAGCTTTTTCCCCTTTACCACCCTCCACCGAGTACCCCCGACTCCCTCGGGCAATCTCCCTACCATTGTTCACATCCATGGGTCATGTATATAAGTTCTTTGGCTACTTCATTTCCCATTTCCTATACTGTACTTTACATGCACATGGCTCTTCTGTAACTACCTGTTTGTACTTTTTAATCCCCTCACCTCTTCACTCATACCCCCATACCCCACCTGTGTTTTGCCCGGGCTGCCCTTCCTGACCTGTAAAGCAATCTGGGATGGGCTTGGTTATTACCAGGCTAAGCCAAGCTGTGAAACTAGGCTGGCTGCTGCTAGTACTTGGGGCTCACTGAGGCCAGCTGTTGCTTGTTTGATAGGATTTAGGAAGTTGTGAAGCAAGAACCAAGACAAGCCATTCATATCAAAAAGCAGCTTGGGTTGGGTGGATCTCTGGGGAGCTCCAAGGTGGTCAAACAGTGTTAGCCAGGTTGATGGAATCTCAGATATGGCACCAACCTGCAGGCTCTGTTGGGGGAGGGTTTAGAAAAGGGACAAAGGCCTCTGCTCACCTTGATGGCAGACACTTCAATTTCTCCCTGTATACCATGGGTGCCTTTCAAGCTGCTGCCCAGGTGCTGGAGCTCAGAGGGAGTGAGTCCGAGTATGTGAGTCTGTGTGTGGGTTCTTTAAGAGGAACTTCTTGGGACTCCAGAAGCTTCTTCCATGACTCAACCCCTGCTGGTTTTGCAGCCAGAAGTTGTGGGGCTTTTCCGGGCACTGGAACCCTGGGGCAGGTGACCTGCTGTGGGGCTGGGACTCCTCGCTCCCGAGATATCCATCCTGAATTTATCCACCACAGGTGGGTGAGGGACCAGCCCATTCTGCATCTGTACCCCTCTTACCAGCCTGGATGGATGTGGTTTCTTTAATTCTGTAGTTGTCAGACTTCCATTCAACTATATTTCTGATGGTTCTGAGTGATAATCGTTCTATATTTTATTTGTAATTTTGACGGGTTGTGCAAAGAGGTGAGCCATGTCTGCCTTGCCTCCATCTTGACCGGAAGTCCCCCTCTTTTGAATTTTAAACTATGATGTCATCAGAGGCTCTTAGAGAATATACCTTGTACTAATATTGCTGAGCCTTACCTTCCTAATACATTCTAAGCCTTCTGATTCTCTTTTGCTTGTGGTTTTCATGCACAGTGCCACCTGATGCACAGTAGTCATGTATTTACTGGAAACAACTGCAAAAATCATTTATTAGGTTTTAACAGTGCTCAGATTTACTGAGGAATTGGATAACTACTATCATTCTCTAGATTTCTTTCAATTTATGAGTTCCTATTATAGTTCATAAGACAACTTCAAGAAGTGAAATAATTTGTAACCATGGTATATTAATTCTGCAAAATTGTAGTCTAGTTAGGCTATATGAATTATGGCTGCAATTTATAAGTTGTTTATACTAAACAACATAATAGATAGATGTCTTTTTTCGAATCGTAATAAAAGGAAATGCCTGTCAATTTAATTTATTGCCAGATATGTTCATATTTAAAGCCCTTTATAGTGAAATAAAAGCTTAGCCTTAAGATTTTGGTTCCTGCAGATTTGACAGCAGTTGTGACAGGTATAAAACACTCTAGGGGCTGGGACTGCCATAACAAAAACTGTGTAGCTCCTTTGAAGAACCGTTACATGAGGTGAATTTCTTAGATGTAAAAACAATTAAAGCAATTTTTCCAAACAGAGATTTGAGAGGTCATCTGGGTAAAGTTCTGAAGAGGTCCCTGTCAGGTAAGAACTTTCCTATATCACATGGTGGAGTTGAAATCTTGACCAGTGCACCCTCCCCCATTACCTTTCTGTTCCAGGGAAGAACTGCACCCCTAATGTTTATCGAAGATTTTTGCACTCTGTCATTCGACAATGAGTCCAAGTTAGTAGTCGGAAAAAAGGAAGCTCTTTAAAGAGTGTCATATGTAGAATGATGATTTAAAAGTTTACACTTAATGACGAATTTTCATGTACATGTACATCCATTTGTCTCATATTGGAATGCCCACTCTTCCTGGCAGTAGGATTGAGCAGAGTGCTATAGGCAATGGATGGTCCTTGTCCTCCAGTAGTTGAGACTCATGCAGGCATTCTTAACCTCAGCATTATCTTCAGCAGCTTCTTGGCCTCTACCCCAGTGTCAACTCCCAATGGAGACAACCAGAAATGTTCCCAGGCGTTTTCAGATATACAGTGTCAGGTGCAGAGAGCGAAAGGCCTGTAGTTGAGGATCACAGGACTTGTGGGCATTACTGGTGTGAGAGACATGCGAGCACACAGGAAAATAAGTAGTAAATACATATGGTAGGACAAACTAAACATGAGTTACATGGAGTACTGTGGAAGAAAATGGGGAGAAGTGGCTTCTAGAGCACTTTTCAAATTCATTGCCTTTCTCCTAGGTTGACCCTTAACCACATTGTAGCTAAGCAAGTTTATATAATATAAAATTGTTACTTTTCAAACATTTAAAACATTTTGCTTACTAAGGGAAGTATCTAATATTATTTTTCTTATTTTAAAGTAAATACTACTAGTTCTGAATAGCCACGAAATACAGAAAGATGGTGTTATAATTATGTAGTGGCAATTACGTAGTATAGTCCTGCCATCATGTAGCTACATATGAGCAACATTGAACAGGTGCTGATTCTGTACAAACATCTCAAGAATCAGGTGGTTTGCTTACAGGTTTAGCAATTATATTTATTGTTACTGACTGACTAGGTACACGAACTGGAAGTTATTTATACACTTTCCATCAGAGGAAGAAGTGATTGTATAAACTGTCAAAAAAAGTTTATAAAAATTTTTTGTATATAGTCACATTTTAACTTTTCTAGTAGAAAGAATATAGCATTTATAGATAGCATTATTGGTAATTCATAAACTGTCATTTTTATATTTTCTTAAATCTTAAATTGGGACTTAAGTTCAAAATTATTTATAATGTCTATTTTTAAACTTCAAACTTTGCTAATGTAACTTGCCAAGTAAAGGTCTCTTTTACAAATCTTTAGGAACCATAATCTTTTATTTGAAAGTACCTCTTTCAAACAAAAACAAAAACAAAAATAAAAACCTTTTAACGTCTTTGACAGTACTGAACATTGTTACTTTTCTGTCATCTGTACACTGCCACCATTGTTTTTGACTATTATTTTTCCATGTTATTGCTTCTGCTACCTAAACATAGCTATAATTTAAGCTCCTTCCCTTACTAGTTCATGGTGTTTGAAGGATATTGTTGATGCAGTTTCTGTGCACTCATAAATGAGTGTATGCATTAATCAAAGACTGTGAAATGCCTGTCGGCACTCTCAAGTTCATTTATAAATCAGCTGTTGGCTGGGTTATGCTCGCCAACATTCACCCTGTTATGCTCTCTGTTAGAGTGGTGGGGAAGTGTGGAGTCATAGTGGGATAGCTGACAAGCACAGGTGGCTCTCGGGGTATGATTTTGAAGAAAACGAAATAAATTGACTGAAAAAAAAAACCAAGAATAGGACTAAAGATTATTAGGTATATTGTTTAATATCCTGTACCTAGGAAACACTCAAATGTACTTCTGTCAGTATCCTTAAGTAGAAGTCCTGACATTCATTACAGCATATACTTCCTTACTACAGCAGTATTTTACCTATTTAGCAGTAGTGTAATAAAAGATTCCATTTAAAGCATTTAAATATCAAATGTACGTAACTCATCCAGTTGTCTAGTGTTCAGAAGTACAAACTTTGACATTTGGACACTGAGTCCATTAATGTTCAGATGAGTTAAGATAATTGAGATTTTCAGCTTCTCTGGTAACCACACAATTAGGCCATAGCAATACTTTATGGTTTCTTTTTAAAACAAAGTATGCACAATGATCATTTTAATTGGTTTGACTTTATTAAAAGAAATAAATACTATAGGTGTGTTGGGCATTTATTTTCTTAAATAGTAAGTCTTTTATAGTCAGCACAATAAACTCAGTAAATAAGATGCTTATTTCTTTGTTCCATTAAAGAAAAACATAGCCATCAGCTTTAATGAGTACCTTAGTCTTGACATAGATTTATTTGTTTCTACTTCAGCGAACTCTCTGTAACAGGAAAAATTTAATATATCTGTTTCTTCTTAAAATCTCATATAATATTTTCAATTGATATAAAAAAGAACTTAGCATCAACAATCAGTTATTGACATTTTCCTTAATTCAGTATACGTATGTGAGAATTGCAGAGCTAAAATGTGAAATGCCAGACCTTTAACTATTTTATAGAATATTTTCTTTCAGTAGCCTTTTTTGGACATTATTTTTATAAGTTTGTCTTAAAATTAATTAGTAATCAGTTGTAGAACCAGGCTGCCTGGGTTTGAATCTTGGCTCCACCACAGGCATTAGGCAGGCTACTTTATACCAACCTCCAAGGGTGGAATTATTAAATACAATTGATTAGAATGGTGTCTGGCATTTAATAAGTGCACTATGCAAGTGATAAATAAATAAATGCAGACAAATACTTTCTTTATTGTTAATACTTTATTTTTGAAAATATATCCAAGAACACATTTGCACTATTTAGTTTATTAATTCATGCAAAAAGTACTTATGGACCACCTTGTTTGAGAGTGGCAGTAATAAACATAATAAGCACGTCCTTTGTCCTCTCACAGGTAACCCTTAAGGAGTAACACATAAAATAATTACACAGCTGTTTAATTGTTACCATCATTTTTGCCACATGTTCAGGGCATTGAGTTGTTTGTAGTAGGAGGTACCTACCTAGACTGTATGCATTTAAGGCGAAATATGAAAGATGGTACCTGAGAAAATATGCTCAGTATAGCAAGGTTTATCAACCTTGTTAATCTTTTCAAAGAACCAGCTCATTGACCTTTTGTATTAATAATTTTTTACACTATATTTTGTTTATTTCCACTCTGATCTTTATCATTTCCTTTCTTCTACAAACTTGGGGCTTTGTTGTTCTTTTTCTAGTTTCTATAGATGTAAGTTTAAATTATTTATTGGTGATTTTTCTTGTCTCTTGAGGTAGATCTATATTGCTATGAATTTTCCACTTAGGACTGTTTTCATTGTGTCTCATAGATTTTGGGTTATTATATTTTCCTTTAGTTTGTCTCAAAGTATCTTTGATTTCTCTCTTGATCTTATTTTTGGCCCATTCATTGTTTAGTAACATGTTATTTAGCCTCCATGTGTTTGTATGTTTTTTAGATTCTTGTCCTTGTAATTGATTTTTAGTTCTACGCAGTTGTGATTGGAGAAGATGCTCGATTTAATTTAAGTCTTCCTAAATGTCTGGAGTCTTGTTTTGTGGTCAAACATGTGGTCTTGGAAAATGTTCCATGTGTACTTGAAAGAATGTATATTTTGCTGCTTTGGGGTGAAATGCTTCCTAAAAGCATTAATTAAATTCACCTGATGTAGTGTATCATATAAGGTCTCTATCTCCTAGTTGATTTTCTGCCTGGAAGATGTAACCATTGATGTCAATGGGATTTAACACCCATTGACATCAGCCCTACTAGGACTGTATTTCTGTCAGTCTCTCCTTTTATGTTCATCAATGTTTGCTTATATATTTAGGTGCTCCTTTGCTGGGTGCATAGCTGTTTGCCAGGGTTATATTCTCTTGTTGAACTGATCTCTTTATCATTATGTAATGTCCTCCTATGTCTCTTACTGTATAGTCTTTGTTTAAAACCTATTTTCTGTGATGTAAGTATAGCTACCCCAGTTTTTTTTTTCATTTTTATCTGCATGAATTCTCTTTTTCTATGCCTTTTCTTTCAGTCTCTGTGTATCTCTGTGACCTGAAGTGGGTCTCCTGTAGACAGTATACTGAGGTCTGTGCAGAAAGTATTCAGCCTTGTACAATGAAAACTAAAGACATTTCTTGAAGAAGATACAAGAAACATTGTGCATAGGACAGTGACACCTCAGTCTCCTTTAAAGTAGGCACCTGGGGACCTCACACAGTTCTCCTGATCACCATCAGCTGCCCTGTTGTATTTTCTTGAGTCTCATAGAAGGTCAGAAATCTCTCCCCTTTCAAAGGCGATTTTAGTTTTGGGAAAAGCCAGGGCACCAAATCTGGGCTATAGGGGAGCTGAATCACCTGGCTGATGTGACATTTTGCCACAAAACTCTGCACAAGATATGATGCATGAATGAGCGCATTGTTGTGTTGAAGCTGCCAGTCACTAGTTGCCCATAGCCGCGGCCTTCTGAATCCAAATAGTATCTGCAGAGGAATGTTCAAGCTTAACATAAAATTTAATACAGATTTGTTGCTCTGCTTGCTCAGTCATTTTGAATGCCATGGCCACACAGTATACATGCTCATGCAACGGCGTCTACCTCCCACACTGACTAGTACAGTGAAGTCATTGTTCATGCATACACATTCCAGTCCACTCTCCTTGACTAATAGGTTACATCAATGAGGTGCAAACTATTCTCATTATATTAACAATGGTTGGACTTTTTCTGGACAGACCTCATATATGTCTTTTTAAATTTATTCAGCTACTCTGTGTCCTTTGATTAGAGCATTTAGTCCATTTACATTTGAAGTGATTATTGATAGGATATAATTATTGCACTTTATCGTTTATAATTATGTTCTCATTTTTTTCTCCTTCTTAAAGATCCCTTTAACATTTCTCATAATACTGGTTTGGTGGTGATGAAACACTTCATCGTTTTTCTTGTGTGGGAAGCTCTTGATCACTCCTTCAATTTTAAATGATAGCTTTGCCTGCCTAGCATCATCTTATTTATAGGTCCTTGCATTTCATCACTTTGAATATCTCATACTAATTTCTTGTGGCCTGAAAAGTATCTGTTGAAAAATCAGCTAGCAGTCTTATGAGAATTCCCTGGTAGGTAAGTAATTGTCTCTCTCTTGCTGCTTTTAATTTATTTCATTATATTTTATTGATTATGCTATTACAGTTGTTGTGCTTTTTCCCCTTTTGTCCCCCACCCCGCAACCCAGCATCCCAGACTCTCTCAGACCATCCCCACACAATTGTTCATGTCCATGGCTCATACATATAAGTTCTTTGGCTCCTCCATTTCCTGTACTGTACTTTACATGCTCATGGTTAGTCTGTGACTACCTATTCGTACTTCTTAATTCCCTCACCTCTTCACCCATTGACCCATGCCTCCCATCTGGGAACCATCAAAATGTTCTCGGTATCCATGATTCTGTCTCTGTTCATCTTATTCGCTTAGTTTGCTTTTTAGATTCCATGTTGATAGATTTTTATTTATTGCCATTTTATTGTTCATAGTTTTGACTTCTTTTTCTTAAATAAGTCTCTTTAACATTTCATACGATAATGGTTTGGTGATGATGAACTCCTTTAGTTTTTACTTGTCTAGGAGGCTCTTTATCTGCCCTTTGATTCTCAATGATAACTTTTCTGGGGAGAGGACTCTTGGCTGTAGGTCCCTGCTTTTCATGACTTTGAATATTTCTTGCCAGTTGCTTCTAGACTGTAAAGTTTCTTTTGAGAAATCAGCTGACAGTCTTATGGGAACTCCCCTGTAAGTAACTAACTGCTTTTCTCTTGCTGCTCTTAAGATTCTCTCTTTATCTTTAACCATTGGCATTTTAATTATGATGGGTCTTGGAGTGGGCCCCTTTGCATCTATCTTGTTTGGGACTTTCTGTGCATTCTGGACTTGCATATCTATGTACTTCCCCAAATCAGGGAAGTTTTCTTTCATTATTTTTTCAAACATCTCCAGTTTCTTGCTCTTACCCTTCTCCTCTGGCACCCCTATGATGTGAATGTTGGACTTCTTGAAGGTTTTCTGAGGCTGCTTATACTATCCTTGTATTTTTGGACTCCTTTTTCTTGTTGTTCTGATGGGTTGTTTTTTTTTCTTCCTTATGTTCCAAATCATTGATTTGATTCTCAGTTTCATCAACTCTACTGTTGTTTCCCTATAAATTGTTCTTTATTTCGATTAGTGTCACCTTCATTTCTGAGTGGGTGTTTTTTATGCTGTTAAGGTCCTTACTAAGTTCCTTGAGCATCCTTATAACCATTGTGTTGAACTCTGTATCTTGGTAGCTGCTTGCCTACATTTCATTTAGTTCTTTTTCTGGAGACATCTCCTGTTGTTTCATTTGGGACATGTTTCTTTGTCTCCTCATTTTGGGTGTGTGTCTCTCTCTCTCTGTTTTTTCTATGTATTCAGTAGGTCTGCTATGTCTCCAAGTCTTGGTGGGTGGCCTTTTGTAGTAAGTTTCTTGTTGAGCCCATTGGTGCAGTCTCCCTTACCATGTCAGTAAGCTGTTCTAGGAGTGTTCTTTGTGTAGGTTACGTGTGCCTCAGTTGTAGTTGAGCCTTGATTGTTTTTTTGGCATGTCTGTATGTTGAGTTGACCTTCAGGCTGTGGCTGGCTGTGGGTATTGGCCATGGTCATAGTGGATGAGCTGCTGTGTCGATGCTGACCTCACCATGTGGAATATGCCCCAGTAGGTTCTGGTACTCACAAAACCTCCCTTTTAATGGGCTACTTGTGGAACTAATTACGTGGCACTCTGTTGTGGACTGAAGCCAGCCACCAGATATGTTGGTCCAGGTGCCTTTTGGTAGGGATTCTGGTGCAGGTCAATGTCAGAGCTTCCTGTGACCAGCCTTGGGCTACCTGTTAGGAGGCACAAAGTGACCTGTGGGTGGTAGCTGCTTGTGCTAGGCCTGGGTTCTCGTGGAAGGGGCCAGGATGTACTGAGGCTGGCAGCTACTAGTACTGTGCCTGGAGCAGGTAAGTGAAAGGCCCAAGGCACGCTGAGACTGTCAGCCACCTGCCATCTTCCCCTCAGTCCCAGCCACCGAAAGAACCTTGGCTGATACATGAATTGTGTGAGGTAGTTTCTGAGGGAATCACCATGTACTGGAGAGTGGTGTTCAGCAAGTTAATGCAGATTGAAACTCGGTACCGGTGCTGTGTCTGAGGGCGCTCAGCAAGCCTCCGTGTGCTGCTGCCCACCTGGGGCCTTCAGTCCTTTGTTGTGGGACAGTGTCTTATGGAGTTGTCAGGGTAGAATTAATAGAGTTCACCAGATTAAGATTTGGTCATGTCGGGGGATTTCTTAACATAGGAAAGGTAGTGCTTATTGGCCGTGCAGGAAGTTAGCCCTTTCCCTAAAGGCATACAACTCAGTTTCTAGCTGTGTGTCACTGGCACTATTGAGCTTAGCTGGAATTCCTCGAGAGGTTTTTAAGAAAGACTACAATGCAGGCCCAGGCTGGTTGCTCCTGACACTGTCTTGGGCTGTGCCTGAGTTGGGTAGGGTGGGTTTTTAGGGAGTAATCAAGGTGGAGCTAAGGTAGCTCACCAGGCTACTGCCAGATGAGGAGTGGAGGGCTCAATACTGGGACATTGGTAGCTGTCCCTCCAGCTGTCACCTGGAAACCTCACAACTCATTGATACCCTGTTGCTTCCCCAGCCACCATGCCTCCCCTGGAACCTAGGGTGTCTGTGAGTGTCTCTGTACACTGGTTTTTTAAGAGTGTACCTGGGTTTCCAGCAGCTTTCCATCCCACCAGGGTGGTTGATATCCCTACTGATTTTCACAACCAGGTGTTAAGTGAACTCCTCTTCCTGGCACTGGTGCTCTGGGAAGGGGAGCCTAGGTGGGGGATCCCCTGCATCTGAAATATTCATCCAGATCATAATCACTGCATGTTGGTGCAGGGCCAGCCCGTTTTATGTCTGTACTCCTTTTTTATCAGTCTCAATGTGGCTCCTCCTGTTCATCCTTAGTTATATGACTTCTGTTCAGCCTGTCCTCAGGTGATTACCCAGTTTGATTGTTCTGTAATTTAGTTGTAATTTTGATGTGGTCATGGGAGGAGGTGAGTGCAGTTTCCACCTATTCTGCCCTCTTGGAGAGTCTCTCTGGAATGGGTTAAAGGGGTCTTTACTGCTTGGCAGAACGTGAGGCTGCTATCAGCGTTATTTACAATTGCTTTCTGGACTTAGTCCAGCTTGGATTTCAATATATTCAATAATAAAAGTACACGTGAATACGAGGAAATGTAGATCATTAAAATTGCATTTATTATATAGCTGGTTTTTACATTTGGCTGATTAATGAGTTTCTGTAGAGTAAAAGTAGAGCACAAACCACCAAACCACTTTCTAGATTTTATCAGTAGACACATTGTCCTTGGTGACATCTCTTGTCCAGAGCTGTTAATGATTCATTGGAACAGTGACAATTCTACATTTTATTTGAATTAACCAATTGCTTAGAGATTAGACATAGAGTGAGAAGTCTGATTTATAGCTGCATGTCATTTGCTGGAAAAAAAAGGTGCTCCTTAACATTTATAACATGTTTCCTATTAATTGAGGTATAGTCCCCATATATTTTAATGAAAGACTCTTGACATGTTCTAATCAAAGGTTCTATATAATAATAAGATAATTCAATTTTAATAGATTGTGTAAATAGAAATGAGCCAAATCATTAAATAATACAACTATAGTGAGGCCAACATTAGAATTTAATTTTTGTTTTTGTCTTGCTTGTTACAACACTGGCAGTACTATAGTGTTTTGGCAATCATTCAACAAATATTTATGTAGCATGGACTGTGTGTTGGTGATGGGTATACAGTGGTAAAATAGAACTGAACCTTGTCCTTCCAGAATGTAGGTTCCAGTGTGGGAAGCAGATGTTAACTAAATAAACACAGAAACATTTCATTACAAATTGCTTTTAGTGACCTGAAGGAAAGGCATAAGGTGCTAGGAAATGAAACACTTTTGGTTTGAGGAAATATAGGACCAAGAATGAAGAGAAACTTTGTCACTTCAGAAAGGGATCCATCTATTTATGGATATTTTCAGTCCAGGTGTGGGGCTTTAGTCTAAGCAGCCTCCTTTTGCTGTGCCCACTTCTAGTTATACCCACCACCATTGTACCTACACTGCTTCCCCAAAAGTCAGATATAAGAAATGGATCAGTCTCTCACATATGTTTGCTTATTGTAGGTAGATATACATATATAGTATATTTATGATCATGTAAAAACCCTGCTTTTTCTACCTAATGGCAATGCTTTTCCACATCGTTAAATGTTCTTTTATAAGTTACACTGTTTTTTAAGGGAATACCCTGTTATTTCCAGAAAATTTTTTTTCCATTTTTTGGGTCTTTGATAAACACTGCTGAGATGAACATTCATAAACAAAAACTGGTACATTATTTAGTATTATTATCTTAGGATAGATTACCAGGTGCATTACTGGTCTCATATTATTTAATATTTCAAGAGATTAGTTCATATTTAAAAGTTTTGTTATCTGGGTGCTGAATTATTGGCATGATTTATTTGTAGCATGTCATGAAGTGGTTTAATGCAGCTTCATTTTGCTATTTGTGAGTCTGGAGTCAAGCAGCTAACAGTAAAAGTCATGAAAGTTAGTTCTGCATGTTGGATTCTTCTTGACCTTGAACTGATTTAAATCCTGTTTTTCCCATCTTGATTTCTTGGAATAATAACTTATCTTCTTATAAGAACTGTTTCCCTGCTTCCTTATTGATGGTGTTCTAAATTTGGCCAGAGAGAAATTAAAGAAACAGTTAAAATCTGTTGTGTGTTTACCTTCTCTTTGATTTTTCCTTCTGGTTCATGTTAAATATGTCTACCCGTTTTTCTGTTTTAAATAATTTCACAGAATTAATAACAAAGAAAAAAATACCAGATGTTTTCTCAGCGCTGAGCGGGGATGCAGAAATTGCCAGATAAAATAAATCTGACATGCTGAATCACTTACTTACAGTGTTGCTGCATGGGTTTCTATGGAAGTGTCACTGAAAAAGTGTGTATTGTCAGTTAACTTTAAGATTTTTATTCCCAACAAAATTATTTGTTTTCCTTTTTATTGTTTAATTTTAAATTTCCAACCATATTGTTAACATTAAAATGCCTGAAGTAAATAATAAGTCTTCCTAAAGGCATTAATTTTTTTGTCTAGTTATCTTCCATGAGGTATCCTGTTTTGGAAGTATAATACCAGAGTTTTTAGGTGGCAAGAGACATGTGATCAGAGTGTATTAAGTGTGGGCTCGTGTTTATGACAAAGGTCATTGTTTTCTGGAAGTCACATTTAGAATTCAGTATGACATATAGGATTTAAAGAATATAACCTAGAATATATTCAGATTCAAAAAATATAACCTAGAATTTATTTGAAAGCTGTTACAAAGTTATTTTGTTTCTCCCATCCTAAGATTGCCCGTAATGTATACCCTTACTATATACTATCTAGGGCTTCCATTCTGGGGATTGTATTATGTATACATGATCACTTTATTAACTTTTTCATTTATTCCTTCCTCACTCTTCTAAAAGTATATTTATTAACGTTTTCCTACATTGATATTAGTGTTTGAACTGTATTAAAAAATATGGAAAAGGTTTAGAGGATGCACCTGTTCAGTTCCACAGAAGTGAAGAAGTGAACATCTGCAACATCAATGATATAGTTTTAAACATGCCCAACATTTTCTCATGAAACCTGGAAGGTAGCTAGTTCTGTGTTCAAGCCCTTGTGTTACTGAGTGTGATCCTGTCTACTCAGTTGTTGCTCAGTGAAGTGGAAATGGAAAATCCCAGAGAGGCTGGTCAGTAGGAAACTGAATCTTGCATCACTTGAACTTTTTTTTTTTTTCAATTCACTATCCTTGTCATATCCAGCAAGCCACTGTACTTTTGTGCCTCAGTTTCTCCTCTGTGAATTATGATGATTTAAACAGATGGTTTACTTCTTAAGATTCATTCCAGGTGCAACATTAACTTCTAATTTTGTCCACTGAGTCATTTAAAAAGAATTATGTGACTCTCAAAAATCAGAATATCTGAGCATCATAGAAGGATTATATGTTGTATGCTTCCATGCTATTTCTGACAGTTCTCATACATATAATGATCTTATATACTTATGAGCAAATGTTTATATTCATAAAACACTAGATCCCTCAGACTCTGCAGAGCCCTGTTTTATCTCATATTGCCCAATTTATCATCCATATAAAGTGTGACATGCAAGCATGAATTCAGAACAAAATAACTTCATCTGTCCCTTGATACTAAAAAGTTCAGTTTCATGCTGTGTTTTACATGGCACAACAGAAGTGGAGAGTTTATACCTGTAACTCTGAACTTCCACAACCTTTCTGTCAGATATGCAGGTAAGTGTTGAGAGGCAGAAATTCTAAAAATAATTTCTACAAAATTTTTTGGAGACTCTGAGAGCAAGCCTTTTGAATCTGTTTCCTTCATTTTGCATGGTTTTCTTTGTCTGTCTGAACTGTGTTCCCATGGGTCAGAAAGATAGAGTTTCTAGTCCCATATCTTAAATTGCTTTATAATTGCTTTACTTTATAAGAGAGACATATCCTGGCCTGGTGAAGCCTGAAAATATTCAGGAGAAATTAATCTGAACCTATTAGAAGTAGGGGGAGCAGAGGAAACATATTTTGGAAAATTACTAGCTAGACTGGATAAACTCTATCAACACGGCATGATATCTGCATTAAAAAATAATGAGACCCAGACATTTGTTCTCAGCAACATTTCAATTTGTTTATGGGTCACAGAGAAAGAAGTTTGAGATGGAAAAATATGGCCCCTATTTAAATTTAAAACCACTTAAAATTTATTGAATATAGTTTGGTTTTGGAATTTCCACAGTAGAGTGGAATAAAGAGCATAGGAGTTGTTCTAGATTTGAATGTGGCAAAGGCTATTTTATTTGCGAGGTGTGTGACCTTGGGCAAATTAACTTAGAATCTCTGAGTGTCTGTTTTCTCATATATTTTTAAAAGGCGATTGAAAAATATATCCTCTAGATACCTAGAATGCACTCCCTAGTAAGACAGAAATAGTATATATTTTCATGGTTTAGAATGGAATGGAAGGGGAAGATCAGATATGACAAAAGGATCTGAAACAACTCACAAAAATGTTCATTAAAATTAGAGCAAGATAATTGGTTCTGGTGTAATACTTATTACTATGTCTATGACATACCTTTTGCTTTTAGGGAACTTTTGAAGTTGCTCTCGTCTTCATGTCTATGAAAACAAAACATTCAGAATTTTATTCTGGGTGTGTCCTCTGGGACCCCTGTAGCCTTCAAAAGTATTGTGTTCCTTGACAAAATCAGACTTCTATGAGCTCTGCAGACCAGTCTGGGGAAAATGAGATGTTCAGGCCTCCTGCAGACCTTGCTTCCCTAATGGACATAGGACCAAGGAAACTGCCTTTGCATTCCTTATATACTGACTTTATTGACTAATATTGATCATAGCTTGAATTTCTATTTCCTCCCTGCTCAGTCAGTGTAAATGTAATTATGTAGTTTAATTTTCATGTACTCTGTGAAAACAGCCTATTATTTATCTTTGACTGGTATCATGAAATGTAACCCAGGAGATCAAAGTGCTGTTCAAGTATTATTTCTCAACTTAATTAGACCTAAATATTTTAAAACTCCATTTCCTGTTTTAAAATAATTCTTATAAATTGTAAGGTAATTATAATAACATTTTTCCCCAAAATTATTTGTGTAAGAGGGTACATGTACAAGTGAGCAATGATTGAATAAGGAGCATAGATGAAATAAATCAATGTTATAGTTGATAATTACATATGACTAAGGGGTGAAGGTCCAGTTGGGCGTACAGTGGTGGGTTCCTGGTGTGTTCCATAGATAGGAGCTGGCAGGAAACAGGACATTTACTGATGTACTACTGCATTAGTTTCTTGCAATTTTTTTTAGTTTTGATTAACTATTTGAAGAATCACTCATCTGTATCATCTTTGAGAACAGGTTCTGTAAAATAAAAATATTTGAGTAAAAACTGAAACTTAAAAACATTTCTTTGGTTGACAACAGCATTTTGAGTTTACTTCAGTTTTTGTGGAGCAGGGAATCGTGGAGATCTGAATCATAATTATGTTTAAAGAGCTCAGTTGATCCAGTACGTTTACACACTTTTCGACTTTTGATCCCCTGTGATAGAACGGGAAGCATTTTTAAATGAAGAAGTTGACTGAGAGCTCACGGTATCCCCAATTTTATGTAGCTGATGGCAGACCTGGGTTCAGCAAGCAGTAAGAGAGATGTGACTACTGCTTATTAATCATATTAAACATAGTCATATTCATTAATTAGTTGGAATAACCACCAATGTGGACATTTTTTATATTTAGCTTCTTTAGCTTAGCACAGTGTACATTAGATTCATGTAATTTTATTACACTGATTCTGAATTCCCCTTTTTCTTATGTAATTTCTTAGAACAAAATTTCTGATTTCTTGAGTCAGCTAAGAAATACTGGTCTGTTGGGAGAACTCCAAGGAAGGTGAAATTCATTTCTGATTTGTAACTGGTAATGAAAATTTTATGATAAAAGAATGAATGGTAAACTGAAGTAGAATATTTTACTCACCTTTTGGAATTTATTTAGAGGAATTCTAATATAAACATCCCTTTATGTTTTTATAGTTAATCTACATATTAAATATTTTAATTCATTATTAATTATCTAGTGAACATGTAAATAAATAAATTCAGCAATTTTTATAGTATCTCTTTAGGTTAGGTATTTCTACAAACAGACTAATACCGATAGACACTGGCTTTACTAACTGTAGAAGGCATCTATTTTCTAAAATTGTTTTGTTCAACAACTCTAAATTAGACCATGTTTCTGTTAAAATAATTGATTAAATTAAATTCCATAAAAGTCAAGTGGCTTCTTCACTAGAACATAATGCTAGAAAATACTGATCAGAAGCACTTGCCTACACTACATATCACAAAATATTATACCTCCGTCATATTCAGAATCAGAAATAACTAGGCTTAAGTATAGCAAGGAAGTCTTGGGATTCCTGGATGTCCATAAATTTAGTGTGATTTAACAGTGAGGCAGTATCAAAAAGCTGGGCCTTTTTCTTCTATACATTTGGTCCGATGCAGTATAAATCTATTCCATTTAATATTGGGTGGATATTTACATAGGTGTAAGATGAAGATTGAGATGTACTAATGGATTAGTAGTAACATAGTTTGTGTTAATGCTAACAAATTACTAGTAGGGTATTCTTAAAATGTGTGAAGAAAAAAGAGTGTTGAGGGGGTTGGTCATGACTTAGTTGAAAACTGATAAAAGGGTTAAAGAATGAGAAATAATCAATTCATGAAAACCTGCATGAATAAAGACTGGATTATAGTAGATCAGTTGGTCAAAAAATCAGGTTAAAAAAACTCATCATAGCCTTTCGATTTAATACCCACATTGTATAAAGATTTCCCTTGTTGCTCTACCCCTAGAATTATCTGCATATTTTTTTTCAGTGAAGTATCAGAATTTACTGAGTGCTAAATTATCTATGTTACTATTAAAGGTAGCTTAGCCCTGGCTGGTGTGGCTCAGTGGATTGAGCACCAACCTGAGAACCAAAGGGTCCCGGATCAATTCCCAGTCAGGGCACAGGTCTGGTTTGCAGACCAGGTCTCCAGTCGGGGGCACATGAGAGCCAACCACACATTGATGTTTCCCTTTTTCTTCTCCCTTCCCCTCTCTCTAAAAATAAATAAATAAAATCTTTAAAAAAAAGTGTAGCTTAATGATTGAGAATAAAATTGTATTTTAGGCCTGGTTACTGATTTTGACTCTTAGTAGTTATCACCATCAGTCACAATGTTGATTAAATAAGAGGTTGCTGTGCCGAACACTTGAAGTGTCTTTGTTACTGCTTAATGTAGAAATTGTGAATAATTGTGTTTAATTATGTTAATAACATGTTCTTAATTCTTATAGCTAAAGAAAGTGGGTTGTTAGAAAACAATGAAATGGAGAATATATGTCTTTTCTTTGTTCCTTTTTTATGAAATACTCTATCAAAGGGTACCTTATGTATAAAGTTTTGGACTTTCAAAGCCAATGAATGGTGAGTCCATTGAAAGTTTGGCATTTTTATATTTTATACACAGTCCCATATTTTCACAGCTTATATATTTGGAGATGTAAGACAGTTTTACCACATATTGAAAAGAAAATAATACTTCTTTTTTTACTGTAGTTCTGATCTAATGTATCAGTTTGGTTGTGCCATGAAAATAATTAACTGATAACCTTTGAGAAAAATAATTTCTGGGGGTGGGCAAGATTTTGATAAAATTGTAGTGTGTTAAAAATCAACATTTTCAACTGATTTGAATTTGTGAAGGAAATAGATATTAATATGTTGCTTATATATTTTTTTAAATATGAGCCCTTCCATTGTTAAAATAGTTATAATCATTATTACAGACCAGGGTATCTTACAGTATTTTAGGTTTAAAGACATACTACTCATATGTTAGCAGAAGACATCAATATGTACTTTATTTGGATATTCATAAATTTTCAAAACAAGAGTTTACCACCATTGGCTCTCCCCCTTTTAAAAACTGTCCTATTAGTAAACCTGATTGATTCTTTTCCTGATCAAAGATGCCTTCACATGGCTCATTTATTTTTCTGCAATTGCTGTCTATGTTGAAATTAACCAGAAAAAAATTTTGAATTTTAATATTTTTGTTATAAAGGATTTATTTTCTTGTACCTTAAGTTCCAAGATAGAAAGAAAAGTTTGGATTTTAGCATCTTTATCACAATAATCTAAATTCATTTTGCAAATACCAGCAGTAATGTACTAACGATTTCCTGTAGAAAGCATAATCTTTGGTGTAAGAGCTCTTGTGAGAGTGGAAAGAAAATCACGGACCACCATTGATCTTGGGAGATACTTAAGCTCTTGGAGTATCAGTTTTCTCTTCTGTTAAAATTGAGATTTCTATGTCTTACATACAAAGATCTGTGAGGATTGCCTTCAACAATGTAAGTAAACCACCTAGTCAAGGAAACATATTTGGTGTTTATTAAGCATTAGTGTCCATCTTCTTCTCTTTTTAAAAATTTCTCCCTGATTTCATCCATGTCGTTGCAGATGGCAAGATTTCATTTTGCTCTATTGCTGAGTAATATTGCATTGTGTATGTATATGTATACACACACACATTGGAATATTAGACAAATGAATAAAGAAGTTGTAACAGAAATATATATACCTTGCATCTATATATATGGTGTGTTATGTATATGTGTCTCTCCCACACACACGTGTGTGTGTATGTGTGTATAGTCTGTCCAGAAAGTATCCATACATGCATTATGAAAATAGACATTTATTGAAGAAGATACAAGATACAAGAAACATTGTACATTGGAAAATGATGTCTTAGTCCCCTTCAAAGTAAGCACCTTGGGACCTCACACAGTTCTCCCAATTGCCATCAGCTGCCCTGTCATATTGTCCTGAATCTCAACGATGGTGTGAAATATCTTCCCTTTCAAAGGTGATTTTAGTTTTGGGAAAAGCCAGAAGTTTCAGGGCATCACGTCTGGGCTGTAGTAGGACTGAGTCCCATGTGTGATTTGATGTTTGGCCAAAAAACTCTGCAAGAGATGTGGTGCATGAGTGGGTGCGTTGTTGTGATGAAGCTGCCAGTCACTAGTTGCCTATAGTTGTGGCCTTCTGAATCATCCAAATAGTTTCAGCAGAGGAATGTTCAAGCATATGCAAAATGTGATGCAGATTCATTGATCTGTTTGCTCAGTCATTTGAATGCAGTGGTCACACAGAGCAAGTGCTCACTCAAAGATGTCTGACCCGGGTAAATCCCTTCCATTGACCTACCAACAGCATCAAGGCTCAACTACAAGAAGGGGTATACTCTGCCCAACCGGAGGGTGCATCTGGAATACCCAGCTTGAGTGACAGGGGAGGCAGTGCCACTGGACCCTACAGGACACCTACTACATTAGTCCATGCTACCAAGAGAGGGAGTCATAGAAGCTCTATCTAATACTTAGAAACAAACACTGGGAGGGAGCCAACATGAGGAGACAAAGGCCCAAATGAAAGAACAGATCAAAACTCCAGTAAAGAACTAAACAAAATGGAGGTAGATAGTCTACCAGATGTAGAGTTCAAAACACTGGTTATAAGGATGCTGAAGGGACTTAGGACCTCAACAGCATAAAACAGATCCAGTCAGAAACAAAGGATACACTAATTAAAATGAAGAAAAATTTATAGAGAAACAGTAGAGAAGATGAAGCCGTGAATGAAATCAATGATTTGGAACATAAGGAAGCAAAAAACAATCAGAACAACAAGAAGAAAAAAGAATCCAAAAAAAAAAAAAACAACAAAGATAGTGCAAGCATCCTCTGGGAGAACTTCAGGCATTCCAATATTTGCTTCATAGGGGTGCCAGAAGAAGAGAAAGAGCAAGGCATTGGAAGTCTATTTGAAAAAAGAAATGAAAGAAAACTTCCCCAATGTGGTGAAGGAAATAGATATGCAAGTCCAGAATGCACAAAGAGTCCCAAACAAGATAGATGCAAAGGGGCCCACTCCAAGACCCATCATAATTAAAATGCCAACGGTTAAAGATAAAGAGAGAATCTTAAGAGCAGCAAGAGAAAAGCAGTTAGTTACCTACAGGGGAGTTCCCATAAGACTGTCAGCTGATTTCTCAAAAGAAACTTTACAGTCTAGAAGGGATTAGCAAAAAACATTCAAAGTCATGAAAAGCGGGGACCTGCAGCCAAGATTGCTCTACACAGCAAAGCTATCTTTTAGAATCTAAGGGCAGATACAGAGCTTCCCAGATAAGGTAAAGTTAAAGTAGTTCATCATCACCAAATCATTATTATATGAAATTTTAAAGGGACTTATTTAAGAAAAAGATCAAAACTTTTAAGAATAAAATGACGATAAATACATATCTATCAACAATGGAATCTAAAAAACAAACTAAGCAAACAAGATGAACAGAGACGGAATCATGCATACGGAGAGCATTTTGATGGTTGCCAGATCGGAGGAGGGTGTGGGGCAATGGTTGAAGATGTGAGGGGATTAAGAAGTACAAATAGGTAGTCATAGACTAGCCATTGGCATGTAACCGAAGTGGCTGAAGAACTTATATGCATGAGCCATGGACATGAACAGTGGTGTGGGGATGGCCTGAGGGAGTGATGGGTACTGGGTGGAGGGTGGCAAAGGGGGAAATTGAGACAACTGTGTTAGTAAAATCAGTAAAACATAATTAAAAATTAAAAATAGCAGTGCTGTAGATCAGTAGTACCCCGGTGCAGAGGAACATTTGATATAATACAATTTGCTTTCAGCGTTAAGGATGAATTTTCTTTGGATAGTAGAACGATGTGGAGGAAGGCTTTGTGGTAGGAGCAGCACTGCTGAGGGGAGGAAGCATGTAGGGCATTTGGGCTCCTGTGACTATTCTTGGGTTGAAGAGGAATAGTCATGTTCACCTGCAGTGGGATAGAAACCTGGAAATCTTAATTGTGGAGTCAAATCTTGGAGCCCTTGAATGCCCAGCTCAGGAGTTGAGACTTATTTCTAAAGGGTGATTACACTTTACTGAACTCAGATATGAAAGATGACAAGATATTTGAGAGAGTTTAAAGTGACAACTGTAAAGTTGAATTGGTGCTAGGAGAGACCAGAGGCAGGAAGATTACCTTTGTTACGCTAGGATTCAACGTCTGACACTGAACCTGGGAGGGTCCTGGTATAAGGAATTTGTACTGGAGGCATTTTAAAGGAAGAATTAATGGATTTCTAGAGATAGAAGGGAAGGGGGGGATTAGGAAATGTTAGCATGAATGTAGGATATTGGAAGAATTGTCATATTATTGATAGAGTGTTTGTTTACAGTAGAATTTCGGTTAAATCATGTTGCATGTTTGTTGTTTCCTGAAGTTCAAATCATGCCTGTCAACACTGGAATTTTATGAAATGAAGTTTTGGACTGGACATTATTATAACTAATTAATTTACATGACGATGATAATTGTGTCAACAAAATAGAGTCTTTAGAGTTTCAAGTCTGTTACGTTAACCAGTCTGTTACCTGGTGTGGTAGGGATTGTCAAGGTAGTGTAGTTACGCATTTGAGACTACTTCTGCACCATTATTTGGATGATGTCTGTCCTGTTGCACTGCATTTGGGCTGTCACAATTTAACCTTGGAATTCTTTCTAGGAAACTTGTTTTATAAGGTATTATTGCTTGGTAAGCATGTATTCAAGAGAATGAAAGTCCTAGTCAATTAAAAATAATCTTTTCTTTGAACTCACCTTAATACTATTCCTTTTGCCTAGTGAATATGTTTGTAGTGGTGATGGGTGTTTTATTTGCTACAATGTAGAAGAGACTGTCCTCTTGCTCCCAATTGTTGGTTACTTTGTGAGAGTATGTTAATAAACAATGTGACTAAGAATTTATCTTGGAGAAAATTTGTCTCAACCCATTGGTTTAATTATTCTAATCATATTCATTGACTACTTTTGTTTGCAAACCTAGGTTTTCAGCTTTACAGATCTTTTAACATTTAGTTCACTCGTACATCTTTGTAATAGTTGATCCTTCTGTTTCAGGCTTGCCTTTGAATGTGCACTTTCCTTTTAGTTGTTCCTGCTACAGAGTTTCCTATGAGCTCTACCATGACTTTGAGCATATTATTTTACCATTTATAAATGTGAAAATGCAGGTTCTCACCTCCACTCAGAAAAAAGTTAATTTATCCCCCACCGCTCCACTGAATGTTTAAAAATGTAAAACATCCTCAATTATGCGGTGAATAAATATTCATGTACATTATATTCAAAGTAGGACTCAGTGTGACTTTATGTAGCTAGTAAAATGTTTAATGCACACCAACCCCTTTGTGTTTCAGTGCACCTGCAGGAAAGACATGGTGAAAATTTCAATGGATATCTTCGTGAAGAAATTTCAGCCAGACAGATACCAGCTTTGGAAACAAGGAAAGGATATATACACCATTGATCACACAAAACCTACTCCAGAATCCACTCCTGAAGTAAAAGCATGGCTGCAGAGGAGGAGGAAAATAAAAGCATCCAGGAGGTAACGATACCTCTCCCAACCTATCCCACTTGTACTTATGCAATTAAAATGGGTCATGATGTGATATTCCCAAAGACCATTTGCTTTGCTAAAAATTTATTCCTCATAAGTTTATGAGATATCTTACTGAAAATTTGAGGTAAAGTATTTTTAATTCTTGAGACGTAGAATAAATAAATAGTATGTAGAAAGAGTTGTATTTTGAGTTTGAAAATGTTCCTGAAGTTATTACAAATGGCAAGTAGAACAATACTAGAACTTCTTGGACCTCTTACACTAATGTATTTTAAAGTTATATTGATGTTCTCTATTCATCTCCATATTTTTATTAACTTCAGTAACTTGATTTCCAACTTTTTCGTGTTGCTACTGATTTTCTTTCTGGCTTTAGTCATTTTCTTCTTCATTTGTCAAATATTTGTGATACTACTTTTCTGTTTGTGATGCCTGTATTTTGCTACATTTTATACACTTGGTTTTACTCTTTTACAAGGTATAAAGCAGAGCATATGGTGTTTCTGTAACATTGTTGTCCCTGTGAACTTTATTCTACATTCCATTTTTGTGGCCAGAGTCATTTCAGAACATTTTACGCTTGTCATGGGCATCTCACTGTTTTAAAACTCATTGACTAGGATATGTGTGATGTTACTCAGGTCCTTAGGCAATCTTTTTAGGCTTTTTATGTTTTCCAGGGTTATATTGCATTTTTACTCTCCAGTATTACTCATTGTTTTTCTTTCAGATTGTAAAAGTAATATTTGTGCATTGGAGAAAATTTATAAAATAAAGAAAAGAATAAGGAATGAATTCCAAATCATTCTTAACCTCACGATCCAGAGATAACCAATGTTAATATTTTGTACATATCCTTTACATATATATTGATTATATATCA
Source organism: Mormoops blainvillei (assembly GCA_004026545.1). NCBI lineage: Eukaryota > Metazoa > Chordata > Mammalia > Chiroptera > Mormoopidae > Mormoops > Mormoops blainvillei. Next base: position 55,130 of record PVJD01001498.1, read on the forward strand.
TATAATATTACATACCTTTCTAAAATTGGGGCCATGCTCTATTAACAATTTGATAACCAGTTTTGTGAGTCCTTTTAATGTAATCAAATGATTTGCTACAACATTTATTTTTAATGACTGCATGTATTTAACTAATCCCCTGTATTTGGACCTGTAGCTTGTTTCCAGCTTTTTGCTATTACCTAAAATAACATTGTAATTTTAAATCTTTGCCCACACTTTTGATGCTTATTTTCTGATTCTCCTTTTCCCCTGACATTTATTTTCTGCTATTTTAGAATAGGTAGTGAGCAGAGGAACCTTAAGAACATGGAGTCAAACTTCCGTGTTTTATGAGAGAAATACCTGAGGCACAGAATTAGTGGCAGAACTCAAACTGAGGTGTTTTTATTTCACCCTATAGATATAGCAGTGATTTTTCAAACTCTTAGCTTTCAAATCAATTTAGTAGGTTAGGAAAAACATTTTAAAATTACGAAGTAAAATAGAATAAAAAGTATCATTGCCCTTCCTGTGTGATAAAGGTATTGATTCATGACACATGTGAACATGTGTGTATGTGTGTGTTGTGTCACCATCTAGAATGTATAACTTATCATGGGTTGCATTAAAAAAAAGTTTGAGAAAGACAGATTTAGAGAGCCTGGGCCTTTGATAAACATGTTAATACACATTACCAAAAAGCTTGTTGTAGGAGGGGGCAATAGTCAATCTTAAATTCAGAAAACACCAGTAGATCATGTTGAGAATTGTTTTTTAATGGACAGAAAACACAATACTTCAAGAAGATATATGATCTGGTCTCTTAGTTATAACCACAGTGGCCCTTTTGGGCTGACAGAGAGCATAGATCCATGACATTGGACAGATTTGGAATGCTTTTCAGTAGGTTAAAATAATCAGTGGACTTTGCTCACCCAGTTTGAAAGCCTGATGTTAAGGGGCTTGTTCATTATGCTCAGGCTTGTAGCTTGATCGTAGCGTTTGCTGACACCCGTAAGTAAATACTCTATCTAGGGAAATCTGATGAAGGGAATGACTAAAATCTCAAAGAGATGTCAGCCATCTTGCTTTCCATGTACTATGCTATTAGTAATGTGAAGATTTTCTACATAGGCTAGTGGATGGGTTCTCCATGAACTTGAAAATAGTGATACCGATACTATTAGTGTTACTACCAGCAATAGCCAAAGCTAATTTACATGGGTGATATGTGGCTACCCTCTTTATCTCAGATCTCTGCCATCTCTGACTTCCTAACAGTGTTTAGTGTTTGTGTATGTTATGTGTGTATGTGTGTGTGGGGCACTGAAATATATGCTGCTTTGATTTGAATTGTAATTTTTTCTAAATGAAAGTGTTAGAAATGTTTTATCACATACAAAAGGCATCTATGGCAAAGCTAGCAAATAACTTGCTGGAAAGTACTGGAAGAGGAAAAAAATAAAAATAGTATCCACTCTGAAAATAAGAAATTGATAAAAGATGTTAAAGACATACGGATAACCTTTCTTCTCTCTTTTTTCCTTTAGCCAATGATGATTTGACATTTAATTTTAATGATTTTAATGTGTACCTCAGATATATACAAATTTCAGGGAAACGTGGTTGCATTTTGACCTTGGAATGTAGATCTATTCAGGCTTTAAGAGCAGCTTTATGGGCTCTCCTCACTTCCTTTTTCATTTTTCATTAGCTAAATAATATTTGATTTATTGATTTGATTTTTCTCATGTCATCATTTTTCACTTCTATTTTCAGACCTCTTTTAATATTGTTATAAAATTTTAGCAAAGACTTCCCCAATAATATTTAATAATCAATTATTTACAACTGTTTTAATTTTAACTTTTAGTAAATTGTTATTAAAACGTTAAGATTTCAAATTCAAAATTAATCTTTGAAGGTTATCTTTGCACAATAATTTAAAAAATATCAATTTTTTTCTTTCTGTAAGTGAAAGGAACATTTGTACTGATGTGTGTTTTATCCTGATTATTGCAAACATTCTCTGCCCTGACCACACCTTCTTTTGTTAATAGCTTCCAGTGTACTAGTTCTAATTCTAAGAGGCCTAAGAATGAGGAGGACGAGGAAGTGTCAGCTGCAGTCAATGAGACAGAGGGCCCTATTCCTGACCCAGTCCCAGATGACCTCAAGGTCAGTGAAAAGCCCGAAAAAGCAATGAAACTGGGGAACACAGAAGCACCTTCAGAAGATGAGACCTCTGCTGGCAGGATGCAGCTGGATCAGAATTCATCTGATAATGTCAGCGTCTCAGGTGAGAAACTGGCTGTTTTACATAAAACTAGTAGGCAGTTGACGATCTGATGCCTTTGATATATGGTCAAGAGGACAGATTTTGTACTTTTACACATAGCTTAACCAATATGCTATCTAGACTTAAGGGGTAATTCAATGAGGAGGCCAAGAGGGGGTGTTATAAAGGTCAGGAGCATCACTGCTGCATAGAGTGGAATTGTGAGACAAACAGCCAGAAGGGCCTCTTTGGTTTAATAAAAAAGAAGATTCTAAGATGAAAAAAATTTTTTTGTGTGCTACTCAATTTACAACACATAATACATGTTTGGAAAGCTTCTCTTGAGTTCCCATGCAACAGTGAATAACATTTATAGGTAATTCTTTGCAGATTCTTTGCTTTTGACTTAATTTTAAGAATAAAATAAAAAATAAGGTTTTTAAAAAGAACAACAAAAATTATTCAGTCCTGGGAAATGGTATGTATAGTTCTCTGGCTGTTCTTCTATACTAAAGCTATCATCTGTCTCAACTACTTTGCTTTTCTCCCCTTTTATAGCATATATCTCTGAGAGTGCTTTACAACTTTGTTTCTTTAACATATGTTGGGGTGTTTGTCCTTATACTAATCAAGCTTACTTGTAATTCCTGTCTTCCTGTCATACCTCCCAACTAGCCTGCCCCCTCAATCATGGCACTCTCCCGAATCCAGCCATGGCCCACCCCCTGTCCCTGCTTCCTCCCGCTTCGAGGCACCATTATCTCTTGTCTGGGCTAGTGCAGAAATTGCTTCTTTCCTGTTTCGCTAGTGTTCACTCCAGACACCTCCGCTAGTCAGTTCTCTATATGGCAGTCATAGTGATCTTTGAAAACGGTGCAACTTAGGTCTTCTCCCTACTTGTTCTTTTTTAATCTTCTTCCACTTAGAGTGTAAGAAAAAGTCCCTGTCGTAGCCCTAATTAATCTGACCTTCAGCTGCTTCTCCATGCTCCTTACCTTTGTCTCTTGAAATATCTGAATTAATAGAGTTTAAATCATAGACTTTTCCTCAATGAGTTCATACTTTAGTGGAGAGCTAGGCAAATAAAATTATAATCCAGTGTGGTAAATGCCATGTTAGAGATGGCATGGAATGTTGCTGATATACCAGGGAAAAGACCTGAAACAGACAGGAGGCTGTAATGTTTCTTAGAGTATGTGACAGGTGAAATGGTGCTTTTATGTATGTGTATATGTGTGTAAGGGAGGGAAAAGGGTGAATCGAGATGGCACTAGAAGAGAAGTGCTTATGATATTCTTGTCTTTTGTATGCTGTCATTGTATGATACAGGATTAGTGTAGGGTGTAATTTTTACTAGATCCGTATGGCCTTACATGTGCTCTTTACATACATCCTCTGAACTGGAATGTTTTATCAGTAGCATCTTTTAGCATCATATATTGGAATATACTTCTTATTTTTCAGAAGTATTTCAAATAACTGTTACTTTGGATAATCATTGCTATTCTTTAGTTTTTGATATTTGTCTGTAGGAGAGCCTGTTTTTAATCCCTTATTTTGTCAGTAAGTTTATTCTTTTTTCCCTTTTTTTCTTTAAATTAAATTTATTGGGTTGACATTGGTTAATAAGATTGTATAGGTTTCCACTGTACATTTCTATGATGCATAACCTATGTGTTACATTGAGCGTCCACCACCCAAAGTCACATCATCTTCTGTCACCATGTTTTTGACTCTCTTTACCCTTTACTTCCTTCCACCCCCTTTTCTCTAGTAACCACCATACTGTTGTCTGTATCTGTGAGTTTCAGTTTCCTATGCCACATATGAGTGAAAGCATATGGTTCTTAGCTTTTACTGACTGACTTATTTTGCTTAGTGTAATATTCTCAGGGTCCACCCATGTTGTCACAAATCGCAGTATTTCATCTTTTTTTATATGATGGAATAGTAGTCCATTGTGTGAGGGCTCCAGAAGGTATCCAGCCATGTAATATGAAAAATACAGACATTTCTTGAAGAAGATACAAGAAACATTGTACATAGGACAATGATGCCTCACTCTTCTTCAAAGTAGGCACCTTGGGACCCCACACACTTCTCCCATTTGCCATCAGCTGCCCTTTTGCATTTTCCTGAATCTCACTGATGGTCTGAAACCTCTTCTCTTTCAAAGGTGATTTTAGTTTGGGAAAAGCCAGAGGTCACAGGGCACCAAATCTGAGGTATACGGGGCTGACTCACCTGGGTGACTTGATATTTGGCCCAAAACTGTATGAGTCGTGATGCATGAGTGGGTGTGCTGTCCTGATGAAACTACCAATCACCAGTTTCCCAAAGCTGTGACCTTCTGTATCATTTGAATAGTTCTGTGGAGAAATGTTCAAGCTTAACACAAAATTGGTTGCAGATTCATTGCTCTATTCACTCACAGCACTCATGTTCACTCAATGTCTTGTGTTGCTCCCACTGACCAGTACAGTAAAATCGCAATTGTTCATGCATGAGCATTCTAGTCCATTCTCCTTGGCTACCAGGTTACATTGCTGCTGCATAAACCATCCTTGATGTATTAGCAGTGACTGGACTTTTTCTGGACTGAGCTTGTATGTATCACATCTTTATCCAACCCTCTATTGAAGAACACTTTAGTTGTTGATAAGCATATTCTTTTGCCAGGACCTCACCTTAACAAGGATGAAGGCTGCATTGTGCCATGGTGACCTTTCCCACTCATGTCTGTAGAAGTTTAGAGGGGAAGTTGAAAGATAGAAATTTAGCTGAGAATAGCTTAACAATTATACTCATTAACAATACAATGCAAGATTTATTGTTTTTTTGTTTTGTTCCTCAGGAAACAGCTGTTTAACTACACCTGTATCGGAGGAAATAAAAGCTAAGGATGACCAAGCCTGTGCCATAATTCCATCTTCGAATCCCAGTGAGACTGATGATTCCATATTTAGTGGCCATGTGACCCCTGAGGGGTCAGACCCACCCATACTTACCTGGCCAAAGTCACCTGAGTTGTGTTCCTCAGTGGCAGAGAGTAACAGTGTGTTGATAGAGAGAGACGAGAGTGATGTGGAGAGCCGTGGGAATGGCCTTGAACCTGGGGAAGTCCCAGCGGTCCCCAATGAAGAGAGAAATGGCTTCAAAGTACCCAATGTATGTGACAATGTTTGTTTTTACTGTATTTATTATATGGTGAGAGGACTTTCTGAAAACTGTCCTATCCATCAAAATCTTGCTTTAATGCAGAAATAAGATTTCACAATTTATGGGTATTATTCATATTTTCCTGGATGATTGGGAGGTAAGCTTTCTTTGAGCTCTGGCTCACAATGTGATAATTCAGAGAGCATGGAACTTTTCGCCACATATTGGAGATTAATTTTATTTTAAAATTTTTCTAAAATTAAAGTTTTTACTTTGAGATAATTATAAATTCATATGCAATTGTAAGAAATAGCACAGAAAGATTCTGTAAACCCAGTTTCCCCCAGTAGTAACTTCTGGAAAATTATAGTAGGCTATCATAATGATATTGACATTGACACAGTCAGGACACAGAGTGGTACTTCTGTTACCTGTGATATTAACCGGACTGCAAATGGTTTTACCTTAAGAACTTTGATCTTCTCCTGCCAACAGTTCACACCTCTGGATCCCAGGCTTCCCCTGGCCTCTATTTTAACATTCTAGCTCCCCTAGTCATGTTTTCGCCTGACACTTTCCTCATGGACTCTGATTCTAGGACCAGGCTGACCTTTCTGGCCCTGCCCACTGCCAGAAAGAGGCCTCTCGGCCTGTATGAAATAGCCCCCTCTTCATCTCTTTCCATTCCTTTGTCCTACTTTATTTTTTATTTATTGTATATTTGCTTTATTTTACCTGATAAATACTTACCTTTTACTTGTTCATTGTCTGCTCTTTCCCCTCTATAAGGCACACTCCTTGAAAACAGGGACGTGGTATAATTTTTCCTGCTGTAACTCTATTTTAGAGCAGTGTGGTATATAGTGAGGGCTTAGTAAATATTTCTTATTGTTGACTAAGTTATAATTTCCCACATTACTTTTTAGCTATTATAAACCACAGATAAATTCCATCCTGTTTTACTTTTCCATACTCCTAGTTTTGATTAGAAACTTCTCACATGTTTTTTTCAGCAAATCCTGTTTTGGTGTTAGATGCCAAGCATAGTTTTCTCTACCTCTGTCCACTGCTTTTTCAGCTAACAGAAACATTTCTGAGACTCCTTTCTTTCCTAGTGAACCATTGATATAAAGGAACTAATACTCTCCCTCTAGTAATCTCCTCCCACCTCGTTTTTTGTTTTTTTTTGTATTTTTTTTGATTGAGTGGACAAGAAAGCTATTAAGTGGGTTCTGTCTGGAAGATGTCAGGTTGTGCATGGCTCTTTTTTTTCTTCCTTGAAAGGAAAATATAGTCTGGAGAACCCAGGACAAAAGATTTTCTATAAAACTTCAGTGATTTCAAGATGACAGTAGTGTACCATATTGAAAAAAAAACAAAACAACCTTTGATTTCTTCTTTAATCCTCAGAAAAGTGATGATTCATTTCTGAATGAAAGGAGGCATATGGGCCCATTTTGACAGTATGGTTCACTGTGTGGATAGAAAGAAAAATAACCTCACATTTCATGTGACCAGCATGGACATGACCAAGTGCCACAGTCCTATATTTTTATGAATATACAATCCTAAATTTAGATTAGTTTTAAAGAACTTTTGAAAGCTTGCTAACTGCTGAGTTTATTGCAGGCTTGATAAACCTACCCTACACAATATGCAGATAGTATTTTAATATGAAGTGGAAGGATAGTTAATTGATCTCTTGGTAGAAAAACTAATAGGTTGGATTCCTGTTTCTTTTGATGAAAATTTTAACTTTCTTTTAAAAAGGGCTAATTCACCCTGGCCAGATGGCTCAGTTGGTTGGAGTGTGGTCTCATACACCAAAAGGCTGTGGATTCAATTCCCAGTCAGGGCACATGCCTACATTGCTGGGCGTGTATGGGAGGCGAGTGATTGGTGTTTCTCTTTCACACGATGTCTCTCTCCCTCTCTCTCTCCCTCTCCCCTTTTTTCTCTCTCTAAAATAAATAAAAACATTCTTGGGCGAGGATTAAAAAAAGGGGAGAGGTTAATTCCCCAGGAGGTAAAAAAAAAAAAAAAGTACAAGAGTTTTGCATAATTAAATTGTTATAAATCATTGTGAACCATAGTGTTTTGTTTAAAACAAGTTTTTAACTGAGGGTATTTCTGCCCTAATTTTGTTCTGTAATCAGAGAATAGAGGGAGAAACCAAAACAGCTAAAAGTTGGCGCCATCCTCTTAGCAAACCTCCAGCAAGATCCCCAATGACTCTGGTGAAGCAGCAGGCAACAAGTGATGAAGGTAGGCTTGTGATGGTTTTCAGTATTTTTTCTGTATATATGTATAGTATTCAGTATTTATTCTGTCCTTGTAACAAACTTTTCTAAAAAAAATCACTTGATAGCGAGGTCATTTGATTATACTGCAAATATATACTGTAAGGAGATCATAAGTATTAAAGAATTTTCAGGGAAAAGAAATTTGGATTTTAGGGATAAATACTTGCTTCATATAATTTAGCCATATTCCTATCAAAAGTTTTCCCGTTTTATATAATGGGATACAACTGGTCACTTCTGACATTATTCTTAAGATACTGCAGTTGTTGAGAATCATTTCTTTCCAGGTGTCAGATCACAGAATTAACATGCTGTTAAGTTTATTTGCATTGTTTTTATTTTTAACTTGAATCCCTTAAATTTATTACACCATCTTTAGTAAGAAACTACATGTAGTACTTCTGTATCTTGTTATATCTGGTGTGTCGTAAGACATAGAAGGAGGTTGACAGCTGAGCTCTCAAGAAATGAGGGAATTCCAGAGGGGATTCAGACAGAAATGGCATCCAGTTTGGAAGGGGAGTGCTAATGCTATGGATGTTTGGGGGAAGTATGCTGGGATTAGAGTGGATTTAGGGAAGTCAGAGCTAAGACTTCATAGGTGACTCAGACACACAAAGTTTCTACTCTTATAAACCTATGCACTTAATTAAGGATATACTAGGGAAAAACAAAAAGCCACAACTGACCATAGGCACAGGCAGAGGACAAGAGGACTTGATGCCTGGGTTTGGGCTTGTGTGAGGAAGGTGATAGGGTAAGAAGAGAAAGTCACCCTAACATTTTTTAACCTTAGGACCACTATCAAATTTACTTTTTTATGCCAAGTCAGAAATTTAAAGTGGAAGTGAGTACTGCTTGTTAAAGCCTCCAGGGCATCTAGCAGAAGCAATTACAAAGTCTTTTGAACCCACATTAAAGAGGAATCTGGTTGACTAATGGACAGTAGACTCTCTGACTGGAGTCCTGGCTCTGTCCTTATAAGGTTCTTGACTTTGGACAAGTCTTTTCTCTGACTTCAGTTTCCTCTTGTGTAGAATATGAAGACTGGTCATGAATGATCACATATCCTAACCTACAGGTTCATGAGTGGATTTTTGGCATTTCAAATATTCTGAAATAACATGTGGTGATGAGCTCATCACCATTGGACCACATTTTTATTTGTTACTCTTCAACTATTATTTTATAATTTCTAACATAATTATACAGAAAGATCAAAAAATACAGATACCCATTTGTACAGCGTTCACCCAAGTGTAGAGCTGATCCCACCTGCAAGTTTGAAAATTGACAAAATTCAGATTAAAACCCTGGTTATGGTTCTAATTTTCTCTAATCTTATAACTCATCAGTTCAGCAAGTGCAATACTGTAATGAGCTGTTAAGCATCTCTTTGAAATTAAAGACAGCTTAGACCCTGATCCCAATCTCTATAGTGTCTGTGTGCCTTAGGGTTTGATTAGGAGTATATTTCAGGCAATGTAATAGCAATTTATTTTTTGGACAGCCTGTCTATATTAATATTATAATTCATTTAGTAATGAATTAAATATTTAAATATAGAGATGGAATTTGCTGCTTTAATTAGAGATTATTCTTGGTGTTTGATCATTATTTAACCTATTTAACTTAGGTTTTCAGTTATTTTAAAGAATAAAATATATATTTAAGTGTAATTACATAAGGAAAATCTCAGGAACTCCAGTCTGACACAAATTGATTACTTTCCCAAATGGTTTTTTCTGTTTCACACTTTCTTTTACACTTACATTTATGGTGCAATAGAATACTAAATCAGTCCTGAGCATATTTGTCCAAGACTGGAAATATACCCAGTGATTTCACTTTGTTGGAGATTTTTGTTTTCTTCTGGGATTGCTTGATATTTCCTGTGGTATTTTCTGAAATTTACGCTGTGTTATTAGTCACTGTAAGTGCTACTTCTGGTGCACAAGCTGGCTCTTGGACACTTTGCAGTAACCGCTCAAACAAAAGGACATTATTTAAAATTGGCTGTTTCACCTTACTTTGGTAGGTAGATGTTTTGAGGAATGTTATGCCCTCCTGTCCCTGGTGTTCCGTAATTCTTTCCTTTTTAAGAGTATGGTATAGATTTGTCTATATTTTATTTCTTTTATTTCAAGGATTTATTAAGTGGATATATTGACCAAATATAATAATGATGTCCTTCATTGATTGAAACTTTACAAATGTTATTTTAAGTATTAAGTTAAATAAAAATTTTATTTTAAATATTAAAAGCACCAATTTATTTGTTTTGCCAGATGGTACTGGGCACTTGACTCTCTGTTTGTAGCAGGGAACCTGAGACCTGCCTTTAGTCTCTCCTTGGCTGTTAATGGCTGCGTGGCCTCGGGGAACCAAGTCATGGAATTGTTCAGACTCACCGTATGTTTACTCATCCGCGTGGTGAAATGGTTGGATTGTTAGTGATCCCAAAGTTTCTTTCAAGCTCTCAAAGCCTTTGATTCTGTGAAAATATAATAGGAGAGGATACTGTGTAGCCCCCTTGCCCCATATTAGCCTTTTATCGAAAAGCAAAATAGTGAAGTATAGGAACATCCCTCATCAACTGTGTTTTCCTTCCATAAAACTTTTCTCTGCCAATTTTGAAAAACAAATGCTGTTTTATGACTGTTGCATGTCATGCTCCAAATGTTATTAATTTTTATATAATGATCTCTTTGTTCTATCAATTCTTATTAGCTTGAGGTAATACTATAATTTTAGAATAAGCACAGTTATAATTTCTCTTTGTTTAAGCAATAAAGCAGCAACTTCAGCAGATTACTAAGTACGTTGGCTTGGAATGTTTGTTGATAGGTCACAGCCAGTGTTTTCCTGCATTATGTGGACATAAAACATTAGATATTGTTGGCACTCAGATTTAATGAATATTTTATCTAGCACTCAGCTGTGTTATAATAGTCAGGCATTCTCAGTTTAGCTTGATTTCTCTGTCCATAAATTCCACTGGGAACTGCAATGGCATTGACTTTTACTGTAACATAGGGAATAAAAATCAAAAACACCTTTCTCTTATTATGCTTGTGGCTTCATAGGGCTTGATTGAATTAAAAGGAAAACTGTTCACTTTTTAACTTAGGTTATATGGTTGCTTTCTGTACTTTTCAGAATCAATCTTGAAACTTTTCTAAACGTAAGTGGCATAAAGTCTTAGGTGTCTGAATGTGCTGAAAGCATTGGGATTTTAAAAAGATAGTTAAGACTTTGATCTTTTTGAATTCATGTGTGCATTGTTGCTCTTAAAGTCTTGAAGAAAACAATTGAGTAACAGCTTTTGATACTACAATTGTGTTGTTCATTCTTTTCTCCAGAAGAATAAATTACTGTATTAGGTTGAGATGTATGAAATTGGTAATGTTTGACTTTTTTTATTTACAAAAACTGTAATTTCATACAAGTTAACTTAAATATATTACTTTACATTTCCTCAAACTTGTACACAACTCCCTTTCCCTGGGACAAAGATGTCTTGACCCTGTCGGCCATTGAATTATCCCTTATTTTGTACCACATTTCTCCATTTCTATTCCCTCCTTTTGTTTGTGAAACTAACTATGATGATCAAGAATAAGTGTGCACAGTTTGCAAAGTTTATGTAGATTTTAAAATTTATTTTTATGATTTCTTTTGGTCTTTATTTTCTATGTTTTGTCACTGACTATTGAAAACTTAGTCCTGGGCTGGCAATGTTCTTCAGGCTGTCATTTGGGGATCATTGTCATGAAGTTTTGGAAGGGACTTTTCACTGCTTGAAGGGTGAGTGTGGGGTTAAGTGCCATTTGTAGGCTCCCAGATAGTGAGTGGTTTAGAAGTGGCTCATTTTATCATCATTTTAATTATATAAAATTTTATTTTATTCTTTTTCTCTTATTTGGGTCTTAGGTTTCCAGTTTTAGGGAAATGATGACATGACTCTTTTTATATATGTCAAATGGACTTCTGATTCCTACACTGATGTTCTCTTATTTTATTGTTCATGTTTGAATTGGTTTTGCTTTGGGGAAACAGTTTCAAGACTGAAAAGTGCAAGAATTTTGTTGTGCTAATAAAAGGGAATAGAAACTTAGAAGGTTTGCTATACTATGTGAATGTTCGAATATTACTCAGATTTTTCCATAGCTGTTTAAGGTCTCTACTTGAGCAAGTACACTTTATAATGCCTTTAAGTGAGTTAGCCAAGGATCTGGGGGTAAGACTCTTCATGGGAGAGAACAGTACCCCAAGGAGGGAGGGAGTGTGGCATGTTTGAAGAACTGCGAGAGGTGTGTGTAGCTGACAGGACCACCGTATGGCTTTGGATGTAGAATGACAGAATGGACATTTGCCACTTGTCCTCTTTTTTCTGTACATTCTCTCCAGAGACTAGTCCGTGCCTTTGTTTTTCCAGTAGTTAGCATCATGACCACCCCGCATTAAGTTTTTTCTTCTTAGTAGCTCTTTTGTGTGATCTACCAGGTGATACCCCTTTTAGTTCTTGGACCAATATGTCTAAGGGTCCTGCTGTCCTTTCCATAGATGACCACACCTGACTTTTAGCTAAGGGGAGTTTTTTTGTTTTGTTTTGTTTTATTGCCAGTAAATCTCAACATGCTTATGGTTCTTTGTTTATAGATCTTGTTCAACCATTTTTTGACTTTGTATTATAGATACAAATATTAATAAAATAGTGTAAGAAACTGGGGATTTCTCCCATAGGAAATTTTGAACTTCTCGAAGGCAAGAGACTGTTTATTTTAACTTTATTTTCCAGGATCTGTCATATTACCTAACACAGGGTGAATTTCATACAAGGTTTGTCCAGAAGGTAGCCAGCCAGGTAATATGAAAAACAGAGTTATTTCTTGAAGAAGATATAAGATACAAAAAACATTGTATATAGGACAATGACACCTCAGTCCCCTTCAGAGTAGGCACCTTGGGACCTCACACAGTCCTCCCAATCGCCATCAGCTGCCCTGTTGTAATTTCCTGAACCTCACTGATGGTCTGAAATCTCATCCCTTTCAAAGGTGATTTTAGTTTTGGAAAAGCCAGAAGTCTGAGGGTGCCAAATCGGGGCTGTAGGGGGTCTGAGTCAACTGGGTGATTTGTTGTTTGGCCAAAAAACTCTGCACAAGATGGGATGCCTGAGCATGTACGTCGTCGTGATGAAGCTGCCTATCACCAGTTTCCCATAGCTGTGGCCTTCTGAACCATCTGAATAGTTTCAGCAGAAGAGTGTTTAGAGTTAACATTAAATTTGATGCAGATTTGTTGCTCTGTTCACTCAGTCATTTTGAGTGTGCCAGCCACACAGTATCCATCCTCACTCAGTGGTGTGTACTGCTCCCACTGACTAGTACTGTGAAGTCTTCATTGTTTACACATGTGCATTCCAGCCCACTCTCCTTGGCTGCCAGGTTACATTGCTGTTGTGCAGACCCTTCTAGTTTTATTAATAGTGGCTGGACTTTTTCTGAACACACCTCGTATGCTCATTCTTTCTTCACTTATCTTTGATTTGATGGTTAGAACAAGCTCCTTTTGATGCCATGCTGTCATCAAGTTTTCCAAAGATATGCCATCTTTCTTTTGGAAGTTTTCTTTTTCCCATCCTCACCAAAATATGAAAATCCACGGTGCTGCTTTTTCCCTATTATGTATATATTATTAACAGTTGTTTACATTTTTTAAAAGATAGATGGTGTTACCATTTTTACTGTTGAGGAAACTGAAGCTCAGAGATATTCATTCATTTGTTCAAGGTCACAGGCTGGCATTTGGTAGATAACAGACTTTAAATTCTGTCTAATTTTCAGGTTTGCACTCTTTCTACTTTATCACACTAGCAGCCCCCCAAAGTAGCCCCAGTACTGGTGAAAGAAGCTGAAGTGAGCACATATAAATGTGTGATAAGAGCCAACCATCTCTGTTGATAATGTAGATAGATCATTTGCAGTATTCCTTGTTGTCCATGTGTTTTTTAAGAATATATACGTATATGAAATATGAATTAATATTCTTTTAAAAATTTAAGCAACATCAAAGATGCCCAAGTTCTCAGTGAAATCCACCTCCCCTAAGGTACCATAAGTATCAGGGTACTCTTGTGTAATAGGAAATTTGAAGGAGTGTGCTTTGGAATGTTTGTTGTGTAAAGGAGTGCATTGAGTGATTTGGTAAGTATCCTTTTGAAATGTTGACCCCTGTTATTGCAAGGTTATGCATAGCAAGAATAAAACTGTCCATTTAATTTCTTACACCTAAAACAGTGGAATTCTCTGTTATCCATTAATACATTAGCATTTCAGGGTACTATAATGCAGATTTTAATTTTTCCTTAATGTTACCTTTTTCCAGTAAAATTATACGTAAAAAGGCCTATATTTTTTCTCTTTTGTTCTTTTAAACACACATTTACAAACCTTTGAAATTCAAAGTTTTATAAAATCATGGAAATACAGTTTGCATACAGATTATGCAGTAATATGCATGGGAACAATAAAGTTCCCAAATCTGAATTTCTTTCTTTTTTATTTTATTTTATTTTTTTTTGGAGTAACCCTTTCTTGCCCTCTTCCTCTCCCCACCCCAACCCCATTTCCCTCCAGGACATTTGAAAGCAAATATGTAATGCCTCCCAGGGCTGAGATTTTGCTCAAGTACTTGAAAGATAACAGATGCTGCTGTGCTCTTCATAGCAGAGAATAGTGCTATACCAGCCAAAACACATCACTGGAACTTAACCTCAGCAGCAAAATCATTGTGGTGATTGGTAAAGGGAAATTGTACTGTAATAGAGTTGATGGCTTTCTCCATCTGCCAGATTCCATCAGCAAGTCCTGGCAGCAATCCTTCCACAGTGGCCCAAATGTTTTTCTATTGAGAAATCCACTTACATTGAGTAAGTAAAATTTGTTCAAAAAGACTGTAGTGATGAGTGAGTAAATCTGACATATGTCTGCTTTTAAACTAAGGTTTTCCCCAATACATAGGACCATCTAATATTATTATGACTGCATTTTTAACTTTAAAGATGATATATTTTTATAATTATAACAACTTATAACACCCCTCTCCTTTGTACCAGACTTTTAAGTATATTTTTTATATAACATATTTCTCCTTATACAGTTTTGTGTCCTGATTTTTCCTCTAAGGTAATTCATTTTCACTTAATATTATATGTTATATAATGTATATATGGTATAGTTCATTAATATTCTTCATAGGCACCTTTTCTAATCTATGGACATTCCATAATTTATATGTTTTTAAATGGGCCTTTTTTGGGGGATACTTTTCTAGAGGACATTGGTTTTTTTTTATTATCATAAAAATATTCAGTGTTTTTTTTTAAAAACAGAACATGATTATATTTGAATACACAACTTCTTTACAACCAAAAAATAAAACAGCACAGTAAAAATAACAAAAACATGATATTTCATTTGCAATGCATGAGAAATGGTTAACATTTTAGTCATAAATGAACTCTTAAGAAACCAGTTACAAAGACACTACTAATCCAAGGGAACTGAAAAAAAGGAAAATGAAATAATACAAATGGCAATTAAGAATAAAGACTTTCCCTGCCCCCCACCCCCGAAAGAATAAATGTTTTCATGTTTATGTGTAGGAGCTAACTGGGTTTCTGTGTAGATTGGTTCTTCCTGTTCCAATTTGTTTTGTCATGTTAAGAGTTTAGTATTCACGGTATATATTCTAAGTAATTTTCTGGATGATATTTGCAAAGATTATGCTGGCACTCAGAAGGAAGTGTGGGAGGGTGCAAAAAATAATTTTCTTCCCACCTAAGTTGTTCTTGCTGGGCTAATAAATTAACATGAGACAGAATAACAGAAAAATAACCAATTTTGATATCTATGTACACATAGGGGTTCCAAGAATATGAGACCCAGTGAGTGACAAATCATCAGTTGAGGGATTTTTATACCATTTTGAGCTAAGGAGAAGAGATTGTGGTTTGGAACTTTAAAGGACAGGAAGGTCAATTCACATGGAGATGAAAGGCAAATATTTGGTGAATAATTGTTTGCTGGGCTATCTTTAACAATGGAGCTTTGATTAAAAGGGCCTTCCCTAGGTTCTTCCCTATCACATAGTAGTTCATATTAAACTACTGTTATCTTTGATGATATCTTATTTTCTGAAGCAGGTCCTCTAAATTTCCTTTATGCAGTTACAGGGAAGATCAAAGGTTTTTCCTGAGTCTTTTGTTTCTTAAAAGTAACTAGCTTAGCCTTGGCTGGGTGCTCAGTTGGTTGGAGTTTGGTTGGAGTGACATCTAGTACACCAAAAAGTTGTGGGTTCGATCTGGTTCAGAGCATATGCCGAGGCCGTGGTTCAGTCCTTGGTCTGGCGTGTATGGGAGGCAACTAATCAATGCTTCTCTCTCACATCGGTATTTCTCTCTCTCTCTCTCCCCCTGCCCCAGCCCCACTTCATCTCCCTTTCTCTCTGTTTATAATTAATAAACATATCCTCAGGTGAGGATTTTTTTAAAAAGTTTAAAATAATGCATAGTCCAAAAGGCATATTTTGAGGTGGCAAACTCTGTTCCTCTCATCTATTGAAGCCCTAGGTCTTGCATACTAATAAGTAACACCTTTATGTGTGGTAACACATATAACCTGTTGGAAAACTCTAATTTAGATAATCTTATACTCATTTTGCAGATGAAGAAGCTGAGGTTTAGAATTATAACCAAACTTTAAAACAAATTGCGTAAATAAAATACTATTTTAATTTATTCTGATAGAGATGTATCAGAGCTCTACTTTTATAGCCATGGTTACCTCAGAATAGTTGAATAATCATTGGTTTAGAACACAAAGACAGGGCCTCTGTTACATTTCTTACCTAATTTGTTATATTAACAGTACAATGTTTGTCATAGATTTAATCTTATGATCACTTGAGCTAATATTTTAGTTTTATTCTTTATTTATATAAGCTTTTTAAACCTATATACACTTATATGAAAAGCCTCATAAACTGCTTCTTACAGAAAACAATAAAAATAAATAATCATTGAAATTAAAAGTTTGTATCTATAATAATCCCTAGGATCACTTCCCTCTGGGTCTCCCACTATACTTTGGGAATTTTTATTAATTTGAGGGAAAAAGCTGCCCTCCTAATAATGGGGCTATACCTCAAACTAATCTAAGTAAAAATCTTAAGACGCTTCCGTGAACATCTTAAGATTCTGGAATGAATTGCAGCAAGCTTGACTTTCCCTTTAGAACCAGAAAGTTTTTAGGATTTCTTGAGCTCCCAACTTTCTATAATCTTTCTTTCCTTCCTCCTCAAATACTGTGTAGGATTAAGTGTCACATGCAACTTTTCTGACTGCTGTAGAGTCATTGGGTTAGCATCAGATGTGCTATTGACTTTCAGACTTTATGGTTACATATCAGCAAGACACATTTCTAGTTATTCCTTTAGGTAATACATGTGAGAATACTTCTGATAGCAAATGTGTGGATTATTTTTCCCAAATCAACCAATTCTCCAACTTTCCAGACACCGATTGGGTATCCTACAGTTCATTTCAGATACCAACAACTGGGCATTAGCACAACTTCCACAGGTTAAGGACTCAGTTTAACAATTGCAAGTCCTTACTCCTAGACAGTGGTCTATAAAGTTGGAGTTGAGGGGAGTCCTACAACTCCTTTCTCAGGTTTGATAATTTGCTAGAATGGCTCACAGAACTTAGGAAAACACTTTCCCAGGTGGTGCAGGCCCAGGTCAGCCCGACCTGTGTTTTGCCCGGGGCACCCCGCCTGGGCTGTAAAGCATTGTGAGATGGCTGCTACTTGTGCTGGGCTCAGAGATTTCCAGGCGAAGCCAAGATGTGAGTCTAGCCTGGTTGCTGCTAGGGCTCACTGAAGCCAGCTGTTGCTTGTTTGATAAGATTTAGGAACCAAGACCAGCCATTTTTGTGGAAAAGCAGTGTGGGTGGGCTAGTAAGTGGGTGTGGCAGAGCCTCTGAGCATCTCCAAGGTAGGTCACTCAGATATAGCACCA
Source organism: Mormoops blainvillei (assembly GCA_004026545.1). Lineage (NCBI taxonomy): Eukaryota > Metazoa > Chordata > Mammalia > Chiroptera > Mormoopidae > Mormoops > Mormoops blainvillei. Next base: position 72,938 of record PVJD01001498.1, read on the forward strand.
GCCTACCGACTTTTTGAGAGGAGGGTTTAGCAAAGGGACAATGACCTCCGCTCGACTTGATGCCAGACTCTTCACTATCTCCCTGTATACCATTGGTGCTTTTCACCCCAATGCTGGAGCTCAGAGGGAGTAAGTCTGATTAAGTCCATGTGTGGGTTCTTTAAGAGGAACTGTTAGGGACTTCAACATTTTTTTTCCACCAACTCAGTCACCACTGATTTTTGCAGCCAGAAGTTGTGGGGACTTACTTTCCTGGCACTGGAATTCTGGTTTGGGGGGCCTGGTGTTGGTCTGGGACTCCTCACTCCTGAGATATCCATCCCTAATTTATATCCACATGGTTATTGGACCAGCCTGTTCTGCTTCGACACCTCTTCTTCCAGTCTGGATGGATTTGGTTTCTTTAATTCTGTAGTTGTCAGACTTCCATTCAACTTGCTTTTCTAGTTCTCAGACTTCCATTTAGCTCTATTTCTGACCTTTCTGAGTGATGGTTGTTCTGTATTTTAGTTGTAATTTTGATGTGGTTGTGTGAAGAAGCAAGCCATGCCTGCCTATGCTGCCATCTTGACTGGAAGTATTTACTCACTTCATGAAAATTCCTGCCAGTGACCCAAGTCTGAATGACCATGGTTTGTTAATTATTCTTTCAAGTAAAAGCGGTGTTACACGGAAAAGGAGCTCAGTCAACTCGTGATTCAACTAATTGACTTGTGCTTCTCCAACTACTGAACTTCAGGGTGTAGCAGAAGTATTTGTCCCATACTTCTCATTTTATTGCAAATTTAATAAAATTGATACTTTTTTTTCTTTTGGCTTCATCAAGGCATTGTTAAGTGAAACTGTCCCCCCTGTCCTACTCACCATGCACACTAGGAGGAAATAAAGAATATAATGACTGTGTTGGTGCTACTTCCTTTATTCAAGTTAAGGCATAGTTTTACCTTTCATTGCTTTTGTATCACCATTTCAAATGTCAACAGGGGGACATAGGCAAATAACATCTTTGTGCTATTATGACAACATTTAGACCATACAGACCCTATGAAATTATGTCTGTGTGTCTCCTGGAGTCCACAGACCTTACTTTGAGAACCTCTGTTACTGCTATTAGCTCTTCCTTTGTTCTTGATGAGAATAAGGTTGGGAAAGAAGGGAATTCTATGCTGGTAATCTTTTCACAGATTTCCCAGACTTTCATCCAATAAACCAAGGGATCTTTCCTTTGCCTTACTCTTTCCATTTTATAGCAAACTGTGGCATTCAGGATGAGGTTCATAGCTGTGTACAATCTTTTAATTGTTGGTATGAAAAGAATATAATTATAGTAATAAAAGTACTGGTATTCATTGAATGCCTACAGTATCAATGTCTTTGTTTGTTTAATAATATCTGCCCCTGCTGTCCTTTTTTTTTTTTAATGAAGATGTTGTGAGAACTAATGTGATATTTTTAAAAAATCTACAAATTTATGAAACATTATGGCCTACTTTCATTGTACAACATATTACAAAATATATCATGTTGTGAGGTAATTATATACCAATGAAATTATAGTGAAAGTTTTAGGGATTCATTAGTCAACTGTAGATGTACAAAGGGGCAAAGAGAGGAAATTCCTAGGCATAGTTATGCCAACTGATCAAAACACTTAAAAGCTAAAGCGGAAAAACATTTTCCCTCACCTGTAATATTAGACTATAGAGTGTATTTTTTAAAGTAAGTTGATGAAGGTACACTAAAAAAGAAACTATCATTGAGAGTGGAGGAAGGCATTTAGAGGCTGAAAGGGAGCATTTTCATTTAGGATAATGTGATGGTGAGAGTATTTAGATATCCTGAAGAGACTTTCTCCCCCAGAACATTCTTAGTTCCCTATGGGATTGAGACTTGCAGTTATATGAATATCATGAATTTGGGAAAGGCAATAGCCAGGATTAGTCTGTGCTTGAACAAAGCCATGGTTCAAGGATAGGCAAGAGTTCTTTGAGATAGAGGAGGGATACATAATTTGATGAAGAAATTTCAGGGAATGCCAGTATTTTTTGACTGTTAAAGCCAAATTAAATCCTGAATAATCATCATTATAAACACAATTAAATGCAGTCTTCTGCTCATAAAATATTGCAGCATTGAATTGACAAACAGATCAAATGAAAATAAGATGAGCAGATGGATTTTACATAATAACATATACATTTATATACACTTTAGAATTTATGAAGAACTTCGTGAGAATCTTACACAAAACCACACACCTTCAGAATTAAAGGTTTTGAATTAAAAAAAAATTCTCAATTACAGTTGACATTTAGTATTATTTTATATCAGGTGCACAGCCCTGTGGCTAGACAACCACACAATCTATGAAGTTATCCCCTTGCTAATTTCACTACCCACCTGGGACTACACATAACCATAGTCACCACAAATACTGTTGACTATATTTTCTATGCTGTACCCTACATCTCCATGACTATTCTGCACCCACCCATCCACACCTTTTAATCTCCTCACTCAGCCCTCCAACTTCCTTGCCCCTGAAACCCTCAGTCTGTTCTCTGCATCTGTGTCTGGTTGTTTATTTTGTTCTTCAGATTTCACATTCAGGTGAAAGCATATGGTTTTTGTCTTTCTCTGTTTGACTTATTTTAGTTATCATAATACCTGTAGGTCTATCCATATTGTCACAAATTGTAAGATTTCATTCTTTTTTATGGCCACTCTATTGATGGGCACTTGGGTTGCTTCTGTAGCTTGACTTTTGTAAATAATGCTATAGTGAACATGGATGGATGTATATATTTTTTTGATTTAGTGTATTGGATTTCTTTGGATATATACCCAGATGTGGAATCATTGGATCTTAAGGCAGTTAGTTCCATTTTTAACTTTTTCAGAAACCCCCATATTGTTTTCCATAGCGGCTGCACCAACCTGCATTCCCACCAACAGTGCACAACACTGTTGCCAAATCCTTGCCAACATTTGTTTGTTGATTTACTGATGATAGCCATTCTGATAGGAGTGAGGTGATAATTTGTATTTCTTTAATGATTAGTGATGTTAAGCATCGTTTTATTTATATATATGTGTGTGTGTATGTATGTATATATGCCATTTGTATGTCCTCTTTGAAGAAGTGTCTGTTCAGGCCCTCTTTCCATTTTTTAATTGCATTTTTTGCTGTTGTTATGTTGTCTGAGTTCTTTATTAATTTGGAATCCCTTATCAGATATATCATTGACAATATCTTCTTCCATTCAGTAGCTTTTCTTTCTGTTTTGTTGATTATTTTCTTTGCTGTGCAAAAACTTTGCAGTTTGATGTAGTCCCATTTGTTCATTTTTTTTTGCTTTTCTTGCTTGATGAGATATACCAGAAAAAATATCACTAAGAAAAATGTTCGGTGCATACTCTGGCTCGGAGAGCATCCAAACAAAAGACAAATGCTGTTGGGCCAGAGTACCACCCCACCTTTGGATGACAACTATACACCAGTGTCCCATACCAGGTCAGTGTTGAGAAGGTTAGAGGACAAGCTTAATTTGCATAGGTTATCATAAGTCATGTCTTCCTGTAGCCCTTGCTTACATCTCCTGCTCTCTGTTCATTCTTAGGAATTATCCTTTTCTGCTACTTCTTTTTCTTTATTTTAGGCATTTAGGCATTAAATAGTATTTCCTTCATTCCTAAAAATATTTTGATGACTCTTCACATTAACTTATGACCAGCTGAAAGGATAAGGGCATCATCTATCTTGTGTGTATTAATGTTTTGTAATAAAGCAAGTGATATGATAAATTTATTGTATGGTAGTAAATAACAACAGCTATCAAAGTCAAGGATTTCTTTTTGTTTAGATCCCATTTTTAGTACATATGTGGGAGATATTAGCCTATGGGTTAAGGATTTAATGTTATTTCAAGTTCTTGGTTAACTTTTCATTTAACCTTTCACTTGTCAAATCTTCTTTATAGTAAATATTCTAATTTTTTTTTTGTAGGAAAACTGAAGTGGAAGCACTTTGTCTTTAGAGTCAGATAATTGCATGGCAAATCTCTATAGGCAATGTTCTTACCTTTTGTTTTCAAACCACTCCCCCTGGCTGAGTACTAAGCATTTTCTATTGTAAATAATTAATAATAATAATAATAATAATAATACCACCATCGCTAACAACAACCTGGAAGCACATATGTTCCTTTTCTATACTTTCGGAATTTCACGTCTTTGGAGTTACTTTTAGCCTCATTCAGCTTTTCTTATTTCGTCATCTGAGCAAGTCTGTTTTGGCATTTTCTAAAATAAGCAGGTCAGCAATTCAAGGGCTGGAGCAGTCGGTTCACGGACCAACCACCAGTGCTTGGGAGATGAGAACTTTACTCCACAGTATTTATTCATAAGGCTGTAACAGCTGCTGGTGAGGAATTTTAGAATGTGTCACGGTTCTAGACATTAAGTGCTAGATATAGCTGTTGTTGCTATCACCTGCTCTGATATACTGTGCTCTGCTATTGGCATTAAGAATTCTTTTCTCTTAACCTGTTATGTCTTTCTGTATTTTTCTTCCTCCTATAAAATTTTCTAAAATAGTATTTTTATAGAGTAGATATCGGCCCCCTTCAGGCTAACAGATACATATGCTTAAGACATTTGACCCTCTAGCAGCATCATATTGAACAAATAAGGTTTTACATAGGGATTGTCTTCTGTATCCGTGTAATGGCAGTGTATTGCTTGGCACATGAGAGATGCTCTGTAGATGTTTGTCATGAATTTTTGATCCTAAAAGTGAATTAAATGAAATCCAATTAGTAAATTTTTATTGAACTGTGTACTATGTTAGCTGAGGAAATTAAAAATATTGGTAAGGCAGCTACTGGCCTAGTAAATTCCTCTGTTAGCTGGAGGTTATCTCAGATTTTTAAGGTATTTTACTGTGGGAGGCTTTATGGTAGCAGTGCAACACAGAAGTAGTGGAGTTGAAAGGAAGGAACAGTTTAGTTATTCCCTGTCAGGGAACAGGGTGGTGTCAAAAGGTATTGGCTGTCTGGGCATCAAATCTGATCTAGTCTCTGAAGACGAGGAGGGTGAAAAAGAAAACATTCATTTCACTTCTCTCAGAATGTATTTGAAAGATAAACTAGATTTCCTGTCTGACATTAATATCACAGACAGTTTGGAATGTTTGCTTCTTTTATAACCAGGGCTGTTTTTCTGTGGGTCCCATGCTCACTGTGTTTTCATGCCCTATCTCTTAAGAATTGCCTGAGGTTCCATCAATTGAGGAGGAAGTGGAAGAAACGGAATCTTGGGCAAAGCCTCTGGTTCATCTTTGGCAGACAAAGTCCCCGAACTTTGTGGCCGAACAAGAGTATAATGCTGCCATGGGCAGAATGGAGCCATACTGTGCCATCTGTGCTCTCCTCATGCCATACTACAAGGTAATGAGAGTGAGGGGGTCATTGTCAGGGTTTCCTTTCACTGATGTACTTTCCGCTACTGTAAAAGCACAAGTGAATAATTTTAAGGTAAGGATGCACACGAAAAGGAAGACATTAATACTTATGCAGCTAATGGCCGTCATAGACCCCCAAACAGAATTTCTAATCACTACTTGAGAGACATTCTCTGACATTGCTTTATTATTTTTGAATAAATGATTGGTTTATGTGTTGGCCTTGGTTTATTTTAGTCAAGGGGTAATTCCAACCTTTTTTTCTACCCCTTTCACCAAGAAAAACAAAACTTAAAGGTTAAAAAGAGAGATCTTAGACCTAGTCTCTGTTTTATGCTTGAAAATATCACTCTCAGTAATATAGATGTCCGCTCTGGGACCACATTTAAAGTGTCTCTTTGTGTTCCCACATGGAACATGCAAAAGACACAGCAGTATTCAATTCAAAGTGAATGAACCAGCTTACCCTCATCAGCCAGCCATGCATCACATTTTCAGTAGCTTCCATATCCATTATATTGATTACATTTTAGCTCGCTGAGGGACACATTCTCCAGCTCTAACAGACAGAATGATCTTTGGGAATCTAGTAAGGGTGATGGAACGACCTGATTTATTTTAAGATACAGCGAAGTATACTGATACGAACATTGTGTTCTGGGTTATATTTTCACTAATTGAATTGGAAATATTTTATTCAAGATCACATCTTAGAGTTCCATGTAAAGCAAATGCTTTACTGTTCAGGTATTTCATAGCATGTAAATTTGTGATATGCTCCATTTTTAGACCTTGTAAATAGAGGAAGTAGGTTACTTAGTCTTCTTAGACTTGTGGCCCTGGTGAGTGACATTTTTGTTTTCCTTTTAAGTCACTAAATTTGTTTTCTTGGAAAAACTTAACTTTTTCTTAATTCTTATTTCTATATCATAATGTGCCTGTAATATTTGCTCAATAATTAAAAAACTCCCACTGAAAATGTAAGACTTAGGGGTATTTATTAATATCATGTCTCTGGAGATAATAAGGTAGTTATTAATTAGAGTTTCAAATAAACAGTAAATATTTTTTATATATTTTGATGAGAGATGACAATCTTGTTTTGCTCATTATATTTTTTATTTAGTGACATTTACCAGATCTTTCTGTCTTGATGTTTTTAAACTCTGTGGAGAGGCAGAAGCCTTCAAAAACTCTCTCAATACTTTTGTATGAATTTAAACTTAAGTCTTTAAAACACCCCATTCAGGTGTTACCGGGTAAGATTCTTCAGTAAATGAAACCAGATCTGTTAACCTAGTGCAAATAAAGAAATGAAGAAAAAATCATTAGAAAAACTGATGCTTTCCAAGAGCTATTTATGTAAGAATATAGTTTTAGTAGCTCATCACTTTTTCATACAAGCAGATGAACAGAATGGGAGCCTGAGGAGGACCATTGGTAAAAAGATAATAATTGGGTCAAAAAGAACAAGAGGAAGAACAGAAGCTGGAAGTTAGTGGATGAAACAGCTGTTAGTAAATTTGAGTGATCAGAACAAATGATGAGTTCTTTTCCATGTTTTCCACTCATGTGGAAATATTGTGTTGTGTTTTTCAGCCAGATAGCAGCAATGAAGAAAATGATTCTAGATGGCAGACAAAATTAGATGAAGTGGTTGCTTCAGGAGGAAAAACCAAGCCCCTCATTCCAGAGATGTGTTTTATTTATAGTGAAGAAAATATAGAATATTCTCCACCTAATGCCTTCCTGGAAGAGGATGGAACAAGCCTTCTGATTTCCTGTGCAAAGTGTTGTGTACGGGTTCATGCAAGTAAGTGAATCTCTCATTCATTAATCATTGGCTTTTCAGTGTTTCACACCTTATTTCTTACCTCTTTGTAACTTGCCAAAGCTGTTGCCTTGAACTGTTGGTATTCTTAATGGTTAGATCATTCATTAGCATTTCTCCTCATGAATGTATGAGTAGGTATAATTGTTCTTTTTTCTCCAGTTTTATACAATGTCATTGGACAGCAGGTCTGGGTTTTTTTGTTTGTTTGGGTGTTAGATGTAGGGTCACTGTGGGCTTCCTTTTACATGCTTGAATTTTACTTATTTTAAGCTATAGTTTAAAAAAATTTAATCTCTGATGTTGATTCATGATTATTTTTCTTTGTGGCATTTTAATGAGGAATATTCATTTTTCTTCATTGGTGATTTTTGGGCATTATTGGTAAATTTAGTTAATGAGTTAAATTTTTATTCTTTTAAGTGTAGGGAGATCTCTTTTTGCCTTTCATGGGAGAACAGTCATTACAATTGTTTTCCCCAGGACTAAGATAGTTAGGCTCCATACCTGTCTCAATTTGGTATTTTTTCATAATTGGATAAGTGGTAAGTAGATTTTTAAAAATTGGCCTGCCCATGTAAATCCTCTAAAATATGTAAAAGGGACCTTTGTTTATTACAACTCTATCTGAAAACATTTTAATATTACAGATCTTAATGAATCACATGCTCTTTTAAAATACTTATGTAAAGTTTATCTCTGTAATGTAGTCTCAGTGGTTTATAATATAGGTATTACCTTCTGTATTTACCTCAGTGTAGTACCAGTCTTACATTAGGTTTGAAGTAACCTCACTATCTGTCATTTATTTATTAATTAGACACTGTTAGCTTCCCCAAAGGATTCGAACATACCTGCTTGAAATATAATTATAGCAACCTTCTCGTATTTATATCGGGTTTTTAATATTTATATCAGGTTATAAATATTTAAATATTTAAATAGTAATATACATACACACACATTCACCTTGCATTATTATATGTATATCAGAGGCAAAGCACCATTTCACAAAAACATTAGGGTTTTAATCTTGACTTCTGGATATACTAGCTATACAGTTTAACCATAATGTTTTGTAAACATGCGCTTGAATTAAACATTTTATGGTTTTGCTTAACTATGATAGGCTTTTCTTTAGGTAATTACAGTTCTTTTATTTTCTTTTCCCATCTCAAATGTTGTAGAAATGTGATATTAAAAATTACTCATTTAAATATATGAAATCCTCGTATTTCAAGAGGTCAGAGTAACATGTTTGTTGGTTCTGTATAATTGCTGCATGTGTTTGCATCATCTGCTATCTTCTTACAGTGTTATTTTAAGCTAGGCATGTATGGAATAGACAGGGAATTGAACACATCCCTTTATCCCTAAACATGAATTGTACACCCTCTGTCCCTATCCCTGAAATTACAGCTAGTTAAATAGCAATTTAAAAATATTATGTCAAAGTTTAGTTGTTTTATTTTAAAACTTCTCCAAACTTTGTTTCATGAATTACAACTTATTTTGGAATGTTTTGCATGAGTAAAAGAGTAGACAAGAAAATTTAGAAATTTTATTATTGCCCATAAAAGAATTATCAGTATTCTCTGTGACAACTATTGTGAGCATTAGTTACTATTAAGGCCCACTCTCATATCTTGTGGGACTGATATCCTATTAGATATGAGGCATGAGAACCAAAAGTATTTTGTTTTATCCTAAATCAAAAATTGTATGGTAGGCAGTTGCTCTGATTTTATTTATCAAGTGCTAAGATGTGTAATATTGTCATAATACAAAAGACCTAATTCGTAACCTGTATTATTATTTTATAGGTTGTTATGGTATCCCTTCTCATGAAATCTCTGATGGATGGTTATGTGCCCGGTGCAAAAGAAATGCATGGACAGCAGTAAGTAGCTTATGATACTATCTCTTAGCTCTTCTTCTCACTCCTTTCACTGTGGACACATTTAAATCTAGTGGTAATGTAAGATTTTACACATGCTTTTGTGTGCAGTTCCACACTTATTATATTTCTAGTCTTTCTAAATCATCCTACAATGTTGCCCTATATTCATTGTAGAAATAGTAAATAAATTTTCAGGTGTCACTCCTTATCTTTGGAACCGACAGAGACTGCCAATGTATCAGACTAGGTCCAAAATATTGTTCTCTTTTGCAATTCTTGAAACTAACTATTCAAATTAACAGTCAAGGTGGGGATCTTCTCTGAGGATACCATGCTCACACATAAGTCCTCAACAAGCATGAGGACTTGCCCCATTTATTTATTAATATATTTACATACCAACACATTTTAGAGTTCTCTTGTCCTAGGCATTGCTATAAACTTGAGACAGACCCTTTAATAACAAATAATCCCCTCCTTGGGGATTATCCCCTCTTCATTTAATAATCCCCTCTTCATTTAAAGTGTTTTTCCTGAGGACCCTGTTGAAACTTTAGCTTATATCCAAGCATTGTGTCCTATTTCATTAATCAGGTGCGTCACTTATTCTGCCATTTAATTGTATGTTACCTTAATTGTCTTAAAAACTTCTCTTTCAAGAGGTATCAGAACATTCTTAAGGATGAGAACTCATCAGATCTCAACACCATATTCCTCACTCTTGATCTTAGAGCAAGTGCTCAGCTTGATGGTTTTGATTGTAATAGTGGCTATGGTTGCTACTGACAATGATTGTTAATGACAATGAATTAAATTTCCTTGCAACCAAAGTTAAAAACAGGAAGGACAATATAAGGAAAAGGCCTTGCATGATGAAAATTTATGTCATGATTATGTATGTTTTAGCTCTTGGTACTGAAATAGACACATGGTGACTGTAAATTAAAGATGTCTCTCTGAATGTTTTTGCTGGCATTCGCTTTGGCTAGTGAAGGGGAAATAGGTGAAAATGTGGACACTTTTTCTAGTTTGAGTGATCTGATATATTTGATGTTAGAGGTTATATCTCCAACTTAAGAAGTCTTTTCATTAGTGGGTCCAGAAAACCTTTTGTTATTTCCTTTAGTGTGATCATTATGTTAACAAAAACTGTGTAAGTGTAGAGAATCTGTAAACCAGCCAGGAAGTCCTGCTATAATAAATATATTCAACTCTTGTTTACCATGCAGGTCCTATTCCCATTGCAGGAGCCAAAGAAAATATTGTAGGATCAGTTAGACCAGGGATGTCTTCTCATTTACCCTCAGGGATAGGCTTAGAGATAATGCTATTCCTGTTCAGCAAGGTGTGAAGAGTTTTCTGTTCCATCCACAGTTACTGCTTGGCTCCTGTGCTCACACACTGAGCAGTTTTGTTATTTATCAAAGGTACCACTGTTCTTTGCATGGCAGAACCTGGGCCAGACCTAGGCCACTTACTCTGATTCTAAGTCTCTTTCTGATTAACTAAGCAGTTTTCCTTAAGCATGTCTTGAGAAGGAAATGCTTAGATTAATCACTCTTTGGAATTGACTTAAAACATCTTTCTACTAATCTTAACCTCTGCACCCTCAGGTTATACAGTAAGTCTTTTTATTTTAATATTGATACCATGTAACTATTTCAACTTGCAATAGAAATGGAACTCTTGAATAGAACTTTACAAAAATCTTTTAGACCCACATACTTTCTTATTTCTAAGTGGAAATAATGCAGAATCACAGTAAGCCAGTTTTTTTTTTTAATGTCTTTATTTTGAGTGGACTTTTTCTATGGAGCTTTATTTAAAATTTTTTTCTCCTGAGAAATACTTGAAATTGTGGTGTAGGCACTGCCAAAAAGTAACTGATAACATTGATATTTTTTCTTTAACACCCTTATTTAGTGTGATAGTAAGTGTTGCAATATTAATTTTTACTAAACACTTGAATATGATTCTTTGGATTTTGTGGCTGGAATGATTGCATTTAAAGTATCCTAGACCTGACTTCTTCAAGAATCAGTCTCACATTGTGAATTTGAGGTTCCGGGGGAGCCCTAGACCTTCTTTGAAACGGAGGCTTTAAAAGAGCTGGTGGAACTCTAACAGTGCCGGGAGGTTAGATGATTACTTCATTGCTGGTGTGTACTTCACTAACTCTAATTCCTAATTATTTTCTGGGATTTTCTTTTTAAACATACTTTGTGAAGGTAAGACTTGTTCATCATGAATGCAAAATATTCCAATAGCATATTTTGCTTGGGTTATACATTTATACAACAAATGTGACTGTTCTAGTTAATTCTGTTTCCTTTTGTGATGAGTGTTTTAAAAATCTTGAGGATAAGAAGAAGGAACCCTGAAACATCTTGTGTCATTCTCATAAGGTATATGTGAGAAATGTATGTGGTGGTTCTTTTTTTAAAGATTCTTTTAAAAATGAGTGTCCATTGATGATGGATCAATGAATAAACAAAAATACAGTGTATATACATGCAATGGAATATTATACTCAGCCATAAAAAAGAATGAAATCCTGATATTTGTGACAGCATGGATGAATGTTGAGGGCATTTTAATAAGTGAAATAAGTCAGACAAAGATAAACACTTTTGCTTTCACTTCTATGTGTTATCATAAAAAAAGAAAAATGAAACTTGTAGCAACAGGGGATAGATAGGCGATTGCCAGATATGGGAGGGGTGGGGAAAATGGGTAAATATGGTCAAACGGTACAAACTGCCAGTTACAAGATTAGTATGTCTTAGGGATATAATATACAACATAGTGACTATAGTTAACAGTCCTGTACTGTATATTTGAATGTTGCTAAGAGAGTAGATCTTGAACATTCTCATTGCACACACATACAAAAAGGTAACTGTGAGGTGATGGATATGTTAACTAACTTTATTTTGGTAATCATTTCTCAATATATACATTTATCAAATCTCATTGTGCACCTTAAACTTACACTATATTATATGTGTTATATTTCAATAAAGTTGGAAAAAATGGGAGGCTATGATATTAACTATATCATAGGATTAGGCATCAATAATTGAAATCTTGGAAGCAAGGGCATCTTAGGGATTATTTCATTCAATCCCAGGAAATAACTAAATAAATTCATATATTAGATTTGTTAGTGTCATCCTGGACAAGGTAGCTGAGTTTATATACAAGGCTCACAGACCAGCTGTCTTTTTATTTACCAGTTCAAAGGAGTGGGCATCACTCTGGACCCCACGGCCCTGATAGTTTTTAAGTAGCTGCAGGAGAGACCTTTGACTCATTTATCTCTGTAACACTCCTAACACCTGGTATAGCGTTGGGTCATTCTGAACTGGTAGAGCATGAATAGGAAGGTTGTGATCATGGTGAAATGGGCTGGGCTTTATCTGTGACCTGAGCTTGCAGTATTTCTAAAGTTTTCGTTTAGTGCTCACCATTCCACTTTGCTACCATTTCTTTATCCATTCATGTCAACTAAAATAAGAAATGAGAAGCTCTATTGCAACTTCATATGTTGTAGGAAAAGAATAGTTACAGATTTAGGATTACACCTTAACTTGGATTCTAGGATCCTGACCGTATGCTCAAATTCAAGCGAAATGAAATGAAGTAGTCTAAGGCCCCCTCCCCTAAATACCTATCCTGAGATTCGGCTTGTATAATCATCCTAACTAAATATCATGTCTTTGTGTCTATTTGTCCTATTTCAGTACTGTTCGGATAAATGGACACAACTCTCTGAAAGCTATGTTTGAGTTTATGGTTTATTATAATATAGCTTTATTAGATTATTTTATTTTCAGATTTGTTTGTTTTCATCCTTTTTGTGACTATATAATTCATTCTGGAGCCATTTTTAATCCTTCATTATAGTATCACTTCTGAACACATTCCAAACATTACCAGGTTCTGTTTTTAGGTGTAGAATGTCAATATTCTGATTTGAGTTTGTGTTCCTTGTTAATTTGATTCTTAATGTGGATCAAATCACTTGATATAAATTACTATAGTTTGTGTCTAATCTGTTTATTGATTTACATGGTATAATGACTGTAAGTTACTACTAAAAATATAATCCTTATATGTTCACTGTAAAAATACAGAATTTATATTGCTTTCTTCCAGGTTTTCCCCCACCATTTTCTTTCTTATCCCTACATTGAAAATCTTTTGTTTGAGTCTGGATATTTCTGGGAAATATCCGAACACTATTTTAGGGATACACCTCTAATTATGAAAGAAGATGTTAGTTAAATGTCTGAAATAAACTGGTTATCTAAATACTCCTAATAATTAATAACTCATGTGCTTAATACTATGTAGTAGTAAGAGGAAGTATGCTTGAAAAATTGGGGAATTTACTATAATAACTTCTAAGGAATTTATAATTTGGAATTATTTTTTTCAAGTATATTTTATTGATTATGCTATTACAGTCCCGTTTTTTTCCCCCTCTTTATCCCTCCACCTGGTACCCACATTCCTTCCAGCACTCCCCTGCCCCTTAGTTTGTGTCCATGGGTCGTACATATAAGTCCTATGCCTTCTCCATTTCCTGTATTATTCTTAACCTCCCCCTGTCTATTTTGTTCCCACCAATTATGCTTCTTTTTCCCTGTACCTTTCCCCCCATTCGTACCCTTCCCCCTTCCTGCTGATAACCCTCCATGTGATCTCCATTTCTATGATTCTGTTCCTGTTCTAGCTGTTTGCTTAGTTTCTTTTTGTTTTTTGTTTCAGCTATTGATAGTTGTGAGTTTGTTGTCATTTTACTGTTTATGTTTTTGATCATCTTCTTTTTCTTAGATTAGTCCCTTTAATACTTCATTTAATAAGGGCTTGGTGATGATGAACTCCTTTAACTTGACCTTATCTTGGAAGCACTTTATCTGCCCTTCCATTCTAAATGATAGCTTTGCTGGATAGATTAATCTTGGATATAGGTCCTTGCCTTTCATGACTTTGAATACTTGTTTCCAGCCCCTTCTTACCTGCAAGGTTTCTTTTGAGAAATCAGTGGATAGTCTTATGGGAACTCCTTTGTAGGTAACTCTGTCCTTTTTTCTTGTTGCTTTTAAGATTCTCTCTTTATCTTTAATCTTTGTCAGTTTAATTATGATGTGTCTTGGAGTGGTCTTCTTGGGTCCAACTTGCTTGGGACTTGAAGTTCCTGGACTTGTATGTCTATTTCATTTACCAGATTGAGGAAGTTTTCTTTCATTATTTTTTCAAATAGGTTGTCAATTTCTTGCTTTTCCTGTTCTCCTTCTGGCACCCCTATGATTTGGATGGTAGAATGTTTAAAGTTGTCCCGGAGGTTCCTAGGCCTCTCCTCCTTTTTTTGAATTCTTGTTTCTTCACTCTGTTCCAGTTGTATGTTTATTTCTTCCTTCTGTTCCAAATCATTGATTTGAGTCCCAGTTTCCTTCCCTTCATTGTTGGTTCCCTGTATATCTTTCTTTATTTCACTTCGTATAGCCTACACTTCTTCCTTTATTTTGTGGCTGTGCTCAACCATTTCTGAGATCATCCTGAATACCAGTGTTTTGCACTCTGCATCTGATAGGTTGGCTATCTCTTCGTCACTTAGTTCTTTTTCTGGAGTTTTGATGTGTTCTTTCATTTGGGCCCTATTTCTTTGTCTTGTCACACCTGTTATGTTGTAAGGGATGGAGCCTTAGGTATTCAACAGGGCGGGCAACCTGCATCACCAGGTGTGGTGTTGTATGTGGGGAAGGGGCCAGAGAGAATAATGCCGCTTGCTTGGCCCTTGTCCCACTTTCAGTCACTTCCCCACTTCCCACAAGCAACTGTCATGCTACCAGGTGCTTCCCTGGTGCTGACTCCTGGGCGGGTGAGCTTGTGTATGTTCTAGGACCCTGTCGGCCCTTCCAACAGACTCTCCTGAAAGACTGGCAGTTTTTTCTGCTGCAGCAACCACCACAAGTTTTTCCTGCCAGAGTTTCTGAGGCTTGCTTTCCTGGTGCTGGAGCCCTGGGTTGCGCCATGTGCCTTGATCCCCAGTTGTACCCCCTGGTTTATGTGCTGGAGAATGTGGGACCGACCAGTCAGCCAGCCACTGCCTCGCCTGCCCAGTTCTCCAGCCACTGATTTGCTGTTTGTTTTCTCCTTCTCACCTGCCCATCTCTGCCCCTCCTACCTGTCTGGATGAATGTTTTTTCTTTAACTCCTTAGTGTTAGACTTCCATACAGTTCAATTTTCTGGTAGTTCTGGTTGTTTTTGTTTTTAAATTGGTTGTTATCCTTATTTTGGTTGTGCGAGGAGGCAGCTTATCTACCTATGCCTCCATCTTGGCTGGAAACCTATAATATAGAATTCTAAAGAATAAATATATTTAAACAGGTTCAAGAGGTTTAAAGGGAATATTGATAAGACATTATTTCTTAAAAATTTAGGGATAATGTAGCTCTTTGGTGGTAGTTTCTTTCCTGGTAATTTGGTTCTTTTTGGGGGGACCATTTGGAGTGGCAGAGGGGAGCTGTGAGGTTTATTTTTAGTACCATAAATGAGAGTGAAATCTGAATGTACAAATTGGCTCCTTATCATGGAAAGTCATACTGTACTGAGATTTATGAGTTGGACACATCATGTATAGTGTCAGGATTAAGCCTGTGCTGTAGTTTTTCATTGTCAATGTGAAAAATTCAAAATAAAGTTATCATTTGTGCTTTTTTATTACCTTAAATAATTCTTGGGCAGTGGGCACAGCAGATGCAGTAGTTCACATAAATATAATCTAAACAAAATCTAAATTAAAGGAAGAAGCAATGTAATGAAAAGGTTTGACCAGAGATGTATATCTAAGGTTTTTTCTGCTCCTAAAATCTTATGATTATGTGTTGCTTTATATGTCCATTTTAGTTTAATTAGTTTTCCTTAATAATTGGGGACCTTCAAGGGAACTAAATTTATTTCTGTGCTTCTTAACCTAGTCAGAGATAATGAACAACAGAGAAGTACAGGAACAGAAGTGACACTGGTAATTATTGGTAAGAGCAATGCAGGTTTTATGAGCTAAAGGTCACTTTCATGGTTTAAAAAGGAAAACAAAACAATGACTTCAGGGCCTCACTGTAGCTTTGTCTACCTGCTGTTTGGGAATGCATAGCAACAGGCATTGTCCTCAGAATTCCTTTTTATTTCAATATATCCCATTCCGCTTCAGGAGAATTTGTTTGAATATTTTCATTTGAAAGTAATACTGTGTAAAAGAAAAACAACGACTGTATATTATATTCTTGAAGGGATATTGCCATGCTATGAAAAAGTAAATTTCGTAATGAAAAATGAAAAAAACACTTTATAAGCTAGAATTTTCATTTCTGTATAATGAAATGCATAAACTAGGTAAGTGCATGCATTTTTTAATCTATTGAAGAACATTTATTATACTTTGTAGAATAATAAATTTGTATTGTATATGTATAACAAATATAACATTCTAGTTTTTTTCCTCCAAAATGATTTTAAGAAACCAAAGCCCAGTCATGAAACTGGTTTTCACCTTGGCCATTCATTTATTCATGGTTCCCTTTGTTTTACTTATTTGTTTGTTTTTAAAAATAGAGTAACAATTAGATATGAACAAGCTATACTTTGGTGATCATTTGGAATTAGCATTTTCTTTTCTCTTAGAGTGGAATATGCAATTTCAATGATTAAAAACAAACATTTTGGTGTTTTTGTAATTGCGTGATTATAAATCAGTGGCATCTATAGATTTGGGAATGGTTGCCATTCATGCCCCGCAGTGCTGCAAATAGGTGTTTTATTTGGCTTTTGAAAGAAAGTGAAGTCTTTCCTTTGCATTAAATCATAGTCACAAAGTTATAAGGTAACCGAGGTAGTGGTTTTTATAAAACCACTCCCACGATGTTACCAGAGTTGTGGGCTAAGTCGTTTGTTGGAACATATCTGAACTAATCTTTGGAGTATACCTTAGTGTTAATACTCAGTTTTTTCTTCTTTTTTAAAAATTACAGCTTCTATTCAGTATTATTTTGTATTATAGGTACAGTACAATGGTCAGACAATCATACAGTTCATTAACACTCAATTCTGAATTCTCAGGTAAATATAGAAAGCTGACAACTGTTGACATTCGGAACTATAAAGGCCTAACAATCCCTGGTCTTTTAGGTAGTGTCGTTGACACCCACCTTGCATTGAGGCTGGGTTTTATAGAGGTGCATCTGATGTGAAGCAACCCTAACCACACTCTATTGAATCTGAAGATATTGCTTTCTCTCCTCTCGCTCTCAAGTAGGAGTTATCTTAGGGAGGAGATTATTAAAGAAAATTTGTGTGGTTAAGGATCATGTTACTTTTACTCTGTAATACAACCTTTGTATCTTCTCTCTAACTCCCTAAATAAAATAGTTCCATGATAACAGATGTTAGAAATTGTCAATAATTTGGCTCTTTAAAGTCATTTCATTTAAAAAGTAACATTTCACTTGTTAACTTTTGACCTACAAATTCAGAATAATTACTGATTTAAATATAAACTAATACAAGTAGCAGGGTTAGAATTTTTCTAGTTTCCATAAAACTGAATACTGACAAAGACTAAAGAATTCTTTGTCTCAGAAGTCTCACTTTACAGATAATGAACTGGGGGTTTGAGAGAGTAAGTCCTTTGCTCAGGACCACCACTCTATGGTAGCAGAGCCTGGATTCATGGCAACACTCAGGCCTCCAGATCCCAGGCCCAGCATCTTTTTTTTTTTTTTTTTTTGCAGCTATTTATTTTTAGAGTGGGAAGAATTCTGATCAATTGGCCTAATTCTGAACCACATTTTTGAATGATTTTGTTTAATTTATATTTAGAATGAAGCCAGCACTAATTTCTAGTGTAATTGGTTATCTACTTACTATGGAATAATTAGTGTTATTGAGTGGTTGAGTAGAGCAATTTCTTTACCCTTTCATATTTACTCCAGTTTCTTCCTGGAGGACCTTTCCCAGAATTGGTTAATCTCCTGAATTCAATTTCCCAACTGACAACAGGGCTGGCATTTTTCTTTTGCGGAAAGCTCTGAAGTGGCTTTGTAGATCAGAGCCATTGATTTTCAGATCAGATTGGCTTATGGCCTTGAGAGGTCACAGTGGCACTGCTGCTCTTTGTGATGTGCTTTATGCTATATATATTTTTATTCCATGGGGTACTGCCAAGACCTGGTGATGACAGGCTGTCAGCCTGAAAGGCTGACTTTGATCCTCAAATGGTAAAACTAGTAGAAAAAATAAAGTCTCCATTCTTGTTAAGACAGGGCATTCACAGGTGGATGTTTTTAACCAGGGAGACACACCATTGCTCCTCTCCGTAGAGGTGTCCTGTGAGCCTCTAGCCAGGACCCACATGCTCCCATTTGAGGTAATGCATTTGGGTTCAGAATTACCTCTTGCCCCTGAGGAGGCAGGTAATTCTGATTAGCTACAGACTGAAACCTTGGCTCATAAAGGGCGAGGCAGCAATAATTATTACAAACAAACAGAACAACACATTTGTAGATATCAGTTATCCTGAGAGCATAGCTGTGATATGGGGGGCCTTTCCACTAGGAACTTCTTAAAGACTAAAAAGTCACAAATCATTTTTTTCTGTCCTTTCTACTCCCTTTTGCTCAAGAAACATGATTCCCTCCCCAACCCCCACTCCTGCCCGTTTGGTAAAGGCATGAAGGAAAGAGAAGTCTACAAAGCTTATTGTAAGTGGAACTATATTCATAAAGAGCTTCTTGATTGAGAACAAATGCCTCATCAGTCTTAAGTGCTTCAACCAGAGAGCACAAGTAAAGTCAGGAAGAATAATGACTGACATTGTGGGAAGCATAACATACTGTACTCGACACCAGGATGTGCATGCCCGGAGGTCACTGGGCTACAAGGCACAGCTCCTTAGCAAAGAGGAAAAGGGATCTCTAGGAAGAGTGCAGGGGGGCAAAGTGCAGTGCAGGCATTTCTCATGAATGGCAAAAATTAGTCCAGTGACAGGATGAAGAAATCATGTACTTTGCTATTTGTTATTGAAGGTCATGCTGAAAGAATAAACCAGTTTTTATTTGAAAGCCAAATGATACACATTTTTAAGCAAGTAAGATGCATGCTCAACTTGAAGTGCTTTGCTCAGAATCCTGGAAGTACTGTTATGTAAATTCAGTAAGTTCAGTGTCGATTACATCTGACCACTCTTCAAATATAGAGGTGCTTTTCCTTGCCAGCAAGTGTGTGCTACCAGGCAGGTGCTCTCTAAACATCAAATTAATTTGTATGTTGGTGTAAGCAATGCCATGAGAAAGACAAATCTAGGGGAAAAAATATAATTTGAAACAAACACAGAGTATGGCTTTCTATTCTTCTGTTATCTTCCTTTCATACAAATGGTGATGGTATTAAAATAGTTAAAATGTATAGTAAGTGTACCCACCCCCCTCAAGATGTCCACATCCTAATCCCTGGAACCTGTAAGTATGTTATGTTCATGAAAAGGGGAATTATGGTAGGAGATGGCAGTTAGGTTGCTAATCAGCTGACCCTATGAAACAGATTATTTTGGTTACTTGGAGGTAACCAGTGCCATCACAAGTGTTCTTAACTGTGGAAGACAAAGACAGAAAGCTAAGTCAGAGCGATGTGATGTGAGAAGTATTGTACTTGACCTGCTGTTGCCAACTTTGAAGATGAAGGAGGAGAGCCACAGGCCAAGAAATGTTGGCAGCCCTGAAAACCTGAAGAGATAAAAAAAAACGGATTCTCCCTGAGAGCCTCCAGAAAGGAATGATCCTGCTGACATCTTGATTTTAGCCCAGTGAGACTCATTTTGGACTTGTGACCTACCGAACTGTATACATTTGTGTTGTTTTAAGTCATTAAACTTGAGGAAATTTATTATTGCAGTAATAGAGAACAAATACAGTATTCAGTAGAAGGACAGCCTTTTGAAAGGGTGATTAATTTTCACTTGAAACTCTTTGGCATTCCACTAGGTATGTTGCATTTTCAGTGTCATCTCTCAAATTCAGTCATCTTTCTCTGAGTACCTTCTGTCTTTCTAGCCCATGCCCTCTAGCCTCTGGACTCCAGCCATCCTTTTTTACAGTGGCATATGATTCAGTAATGCTCCCAGCATTTCAGTCTCTCCCTCCCCTCTTCTTCTCACTTCTGTTTATAGCTACCACATTCCCTTGCATACCCTTTCAGCTGCCTTGCCACTTTCTGACTTTATTATTCTCCCTTGACATAACTCAACATAGTATATCCAACCATGTATATTTTGTACCAGAACCCTTTTAGCTGAATATGGCTGTGGCGAAACACCCATTGTGCAGATCACTCTTTCAATTTGTAACTGTAATACTGGTGACTCATACAGCATTCCCATCATGCATTCACTCTGCCACTCTCCTGGTTGACTGTTTCATACCTTCTGTCATCTGAAGCTTCCCCATGTCCTTCCCAACCCTCACTCTCACCACATGAACTCACTTTATATTTCACTGAGAAACAAGAAGCCATCAGTAGAGATCTGCAAGTTTCCACCTATATCGTATCTACGATATGGGTTCCAGTAACCCATCCCTTTTTCTCCCACATCACCAGTGGGTCCTCTCTGGATGATTCTCATTATAATCCACACAAGTTGTTATTTCCTCCATCTTCAAATAAAAAACCTCTCTTAATTTTTCTTTTCCATCAGCTCCCACCCTATTTCTTCATGCCCCTGTATATAGTAAAACTCCTTTAAAGCCTTATCTTCATTCTCTTTCATTCTTCTCTCCTGCTTCTCTCTTAAACTTATTCCAGTCACAGCCTTTGTCCCATGTTTCCTTAGAAACTTCTGTTTCACTAACACAATCAGTTGATCACTGCTTCCTGTTTGAACCACTGTCTTCATTGGGCTTCCAGGATCCTGCACGTTCCTGCTTTACCTCCTGTGTTGCCAGCCAGCCGGCCACTTCCTTTCATTCCCTGGAGCTCAAAATGTGGGCCCCTTCTCTACATGAACCCATTTGGTCATCCCATCCCATCTCATAGCTTTCATAACAACATCTAATCATTCATGGCCTGTAACTTTATCTGTCCAGTTCCACCTCTCCACAGAGGTACAGATCCTTATGGCTTACTTTCTGAGCAGCATGCCCATTGGCAGTTCAAATTCACTCTGTCTCAAGCTAAAGTGCAGATCTTCTTCACTTGCAGGCTTCCTAATTTCCAGACCTTCTACTACTGAGACCAAAACCTTTACAGGTAGACATGCTTTGCTTTTCCTCATAACCCTTATCTGTCTGACAGTAAATCCTGTCTTGTCTACTTTTAAAACAGTCTGGAATTCTGGCCACTTGTTAACCCTGTGGAGGTCATGGCTGGCTGAGAGATAAACACTTTTCTTAAATAGTTACAATTTGGCCAATAGCTTTGGCCAATGGGTTGGCCAAAAAGTTCGTTTGGTGTTTTTTTCTGGAAGATGGCTCTAGCAGCACTTAGTTGTCTTTAACTTTATTTGAAACAATTTTGTTAGATTGTATTGTGACAGCTGTCATGTCAGCGTGCATTAAAAACAAATATCAAAATTGGTGAATTTTTGCGTAGCCATTTTAATATTGAAGATGGAAGAAAATACTCGACATTTTTTGGCATATTATGCTTTATTCTTTCAAGAAAGATAAAAATGCAACTGAAATGCAAAAAGAAAATATTTGTCAGTGTATGGAGAAGGTGTTGTGACCGATCGAATAATCAAAAGTGGTTTATGAAGTTTCATGCTAGAGATTTCCCTCTGGATGATGCACCACGGCTGGGTAGACCAGTTGAAGTTGACAGTAATCAAATAGAGACATTAATTGAGAACAATCAATGTTATGCCATATGGGAGATAGCCAACATGCTCAAAATTCCAAATCAGTAAAGTTAATTGGTGAAATGAAAAATGTGTCTTATTTTATGGAAAAAAACCACATGAACTTTTTGGCCAACTGAATAATATTGGGTGCATAGGTTCAAGGTCATGACTAGCTGTGCATTTGTGCATGACTAATGTTAAGCTATCATGTTTAAACCATCAATTTGGTTATAATTCCTAACGGTGTGTGATATTTCATACTATCTTATATGTTAGAGTTATTGTGAATTCCAAAGCCAGTGTTGGTGTAGTTGCCTTTTTCTGCAAAATTTGAAGTCAGTGTTGTGTGTGTATTTTTTTTTTCATTTACCATTGAAAATGGCTGGAAAAAATAAATCAGTTCGATAATCCAAGAGATGATGAAGAACTTCAGCAAATGCTACTCAAATCCAATGATGAGAATGAGAGAGTTGAATGTGAAAATGTAAGTGATTTAGAAGATGAAGATTGTGTGGAAGTTCATTCAGAAGATTTGGATACTGAGCAAGATATTTCTAGTGAAAGAAAGTGAAGATGAATTAGACATGAATGAAGAGTATTTTTTTGGAAAGGATAAAAAATCAAAATGGAGGAAAAATCCAGTAAGACAAATTAGAAAACAACTGCAGAATATTTTGTTTCAACTTCCATTAGTTTGGTTAGATGCAAAAAAATGCCAAGATAGCACTTGAAACTTGGAACTACTTTATCACAAATGATATTTTAGATCTAATCTTAGTATATACAAATAAATACATTGATCCAATCCTGAGCTGGTTTTCACAAGAAAGAGATGTTAAACAGACAAAACCGAATTGAAAGCATTTTTAGGTCTCTTATATCTAGCTGGTTAACATCACAGCAGTTGGCTAAATTTGTAGGATTTATAGGCTACAGATGATAGTGGGGTTGTACTGTTTATTTTTTTATTTTTAAAATAGTTTTTAAAAGACTTTATTAATTTTTAGAGAGAGGGGAAGGGAGGGAGACAGAGGAAGAGAAACATCAATCTCTCTTGTGCCCCCTTCCTGGGGGCCTGGCCCACAACCCAGGCATGTACTCTGACTGAAAATCGAACCAGCGACCCTTTGTCTCTCAGGCTGGCACTCAGTCCACTGAGCCACACCAGCCAGGGTGGATTGTCCTTTTTAGACTTATGATATCTTTGGAGATTTAGGTTTATTCATAATTGTGTCAGGTTTGATGACAAACTTATCCACTTAGAATGCCTCAAAGTGGGCAAATTAGCGGCTGCAAGAGACATTTTCTCAGCATTTGTAGAAAATTGTAAATTATGTCACTCTCTGGGACAGAATGTAACAATGGACAAAATGTTACCTGGGTTTAGAGGCAAATGTGGGTTTAGACAATATATTCCATCCAAGCCCAGTAAATATGGCATATAATTTTTTTGCTATGATCAATTCAAAAGTATTTTACACAGGAAATCTTGAAATATATGCTGGTAGGCAACCTGAGCTCCTTACTCGATTAGTAATAATCTAGCAGATGTAATCAAGAGATTTGCAGAACCCGTTTACTCATCAGGACCTAATCTTACAGCAGATAACTGGCTCACTGATACAAATCTTATCTACTACTTGAAAAAGAAGCGACTTTCATATATATGTACTGTTTGTAAGAATAAACCCCAACTACCCCCTGAGTTTCTGTCTTCTAGAAACAGGCCCGAAAAATCCAATTTATTTGCTTCTGGTGCAGATTACACAGTTATATCTTATATACCTAAAAAGGGAAAAAATGTATTTTTAGTTTCAAGTATGCATTTCGATGATGCCGTAAATTTAGATTTGCAAAATTTACAGAACATTACAACCAAATGAAATCAGGAGTTGACAGTGTAAACCAAACGATAGATACATATAATGTGCCCAGGAACACCAGAAGATGACTTATGGTTATACTCCACACAGTTTTGGATATTGCCAGAATAAATGCTCAGACTATTCATATACTGAACAGCAACATGAAAATAAGGTGCAGAAGATTTATTAGAAATCTTGTAAAACACTGTCAGACAAATAAAAAGGTGTTCAGAAATCTCTATAGGTGTGCATAAGCCTTTCCACCTGGAACTTCATCAATGTGAAACACAAATTGAAGGGAATTCGAATGACAACATAGCAGAAAAAGAAAAGATGTGTCAGGTGCTATGCCTCCAAAATGAGTGGCTTATCAAAATATTGTTGCAAGTGTTGTGGGAAGTTTTTATGATTTGAGCATAGCAATATTGTTTGCAATGACTGTTACAAATGTTTTGCAAAGCCAACTATTGAAGGTTCTGATTAGTTAATGTTATAGACATTTTTAAATTGTATTTTTAAGCAGTATCCATGTTTGAAAAGAAAAATTTTTATTTATTGTTTTTATATTTGTTTCATAATTTCTGTATTGTGACTCAAAATCATTTATTTTCTTATATATATGTAATAAATGCAAATTGGCAGTGTTTTTAATTTTTTTTCACAAAGCACATACTAGTAATGAATGTGTCTCTTGGATACACGTGACACCTGCAGGGTTAATCACATCTGCCGATATTACCCAGATTAATCTACTCATTATTTCTTTCCTGGATTAAAGCAGTAACCTGCTAACCTCTCTTCTCACTTCTACCCTTGAACCTCTGTCCTCTGCTATCAATATAGTAGTTGGAATGATGTAATTGAAATGTGAGTCAGATTATGTTCTTGCTCTGCTCAAGCTTTACAGTGGCCTTCCATCTCCGTCAAGGTAAAGTCATCACTTTTTTTCATAGCCAAGAAGCCTTATCAGATATTTTTCCACCCACTTTCTGACCAGCAGGATCTGCTGGCATCACCTTTCTCTAGGTAACTCCATGACTCACTCCCATGGTACTTAACGTCATCTGCCATCTGAATAATTTACTGACTTAGTTTGCTGCTGTCTGAACCAGAATGTAAGTTAACCAAGGGCAGGGTCTTTGTCATTCAGTGCTGTAGTCCAGTGTCTAGAACTTGGTGATTAATCAATATTTGTGGAAGGTATGTTTTCATTTATAAGAGTATAATACAAATTAGATGTGGGCATCTAATTTGGAGAACTCACTTGCTAGTATAAAATTCACTGGAGCTTCTTGAATTTCCATTCAGAAGATAACTGCAAGAAAGCTGTCATTCAATTTTGTAATCACTCAGAATTCACACCAGCCCTGTCCTTATGAGATCCCGCCCTCTCACCAACCCTGATAAATGAGCCACATCTCCAGAAATGGTCCCTCTGTGTTTTGTTGATCAGCACTTTGTAAGCTAGTTTTCTGCTAATGTGATTAATTACTCTTTTTTCCCCAACTTGGACAGCCCTTGTTTAATGGTTTTGCATTTCTGTGATGAACATATCAGATAAATAAGAGTGTGGGGAGGTACTTTGGCCTCATAATTTTTCTATAGCACTGAAAATTGGCTTTAGTGGCACTTAGGGATATGTCAGCTAAAATGAGAGCTTTTTATGAGGCAGTTTGAAAATGTTGGTATTGGCATTTCTTTAACTGATGTGTTATAGAAGAGCCATTGGAACATGATTTCCCTCTACTGCAAATAATGAACAACTGTGATAGCTGTGTTATAACAATGTGCTTCTCACTATTGTTAATGTTCTGTCAGCACTTTTATTGTAAACAATGTTTTTCATGGTTTAATAACTGAGCCATAAAGAAATCATTCCATGTTGTTAATTGGTATACTAACTGTTCATCTCAGTGGTGATTTTTATGAAACCAAAGTTTAAAAATACTTGGTATTGCTAAAAGGGGATTTTGTGAATGGTATTAGGTCAGGGAAAGGGACCTAAGCAGAAGAAGTACAAGGTTCAGAATATAATCTGAATTTATACTTTTTCATTCAGCTTTCAGCTGCCCTGGGGTGGGTGGGTAGGGGATACAATAGAATGGCTCTTGTATTGCTGCACTCAGGAGATAGGAATAACAGCAGCCTTATGGAGTAATCATGTTGTAACTGGCCTTTCACTGTTTTGTTTTGCTTTAGGAAACATTGATTGACTAGCAGTATATCTAAATCTTTGTAATAGCAAGTTATTTTATACAGTGTGTTATTGTTCCTATAAAAGCATGCTCATTAAACATAAGATGAAACAAGGCTGGCAGTGAGCACTGGCTTTTTAATTTTATTTATTTATTTTGTTCTGCAAGGCTGCACAATTTTGGTATCTTCATAGGTTAGGTTGGAGAGACATTTGAGTACACTGGAAGACTCTGGAAGAAATCATAGGTGTCCTGTTTAAAACTTTCATTTAAGTAAAAAGAAGAAGAAGAAACAGGATCAACTTCCATAGTTAAATTTTAATTTTATTTTTTAAAAATTTTATGTATTTATTTTTAAAGAGAAGGGAAGGGAGGGAGCAAGGGAGGGAGCAACATCGATATGAGAGTGAAACATTGATTGGTTGCTTTCCATACATGCCCTAACTGGGGACCAAACTTGCAACCCAGGCATGTGCCCTGACTGGGAATCAAACCAGTGACCTTGTGGTTTGCTGGATGATACTCCAATCAACTGAACCACACCAGCCAGAGCAGTTACATTAATTTTAAATTAAACATATTTAATGGAAAAAGGTTTAATTTCTTAATGTGTTTGTGGATTTTCTTTGTTTTAAATACAAGAATACTGAAGCCCTTGCCAGGTAGCTCAGCTGGTTAGAGAACCATCCTGATACAACAAGGTTGAGGGTTTGATCTTAGCTCAGGGCACATACAAAAAGCAACCAATGAATGCATGGATAAGTGGAGCAGCAAACTGGTGTTTCTCTGTCTGTCTCTCTTTCTCCTCCCCTCGTCCTTTCCCTCTCCCCATTTTCCCCTCTCCGCTTCTCTCCCTTCCTCTGTCTTAAATCAATAAATTTTAAAAGTTAAATACACAACTTAAAAATACTGAATATTTTTAGGAAAGTCTTCTATATCTAACACTCTCAGATTCTCAAATTTCATTTTCTACAGAAAACTACTGCAACTATTTTGTTAATCGACCTTCCAGATCTTTTCTGTGCATAAACTGATGCTATGTCTTGCTTTCTTGGAGCACCCAAATGGTATCACAGTTTATTTAACATGCCTTATGATGCTTTCATTTAATATTGCATTGTATAATTTTTAGAAACTCAGTGTTTATGGATTAACTATATATTTTTTATTACTATTTTAAATTTCAAGCTTGAATCCATTCTTACTGAAAAATTCAGGTATGACAAATAAAAATGTAAGCAATTGACAATTCCAGTTCCTCCCAGAGGCAACTGTTTTCTCTGTTGTAAACAGAAATAAAATGATAGTCATTGTACATTGCTCCTTCTGCATAGATATAAATGTTTATCTAAAATAGATTCTAAGAAATTGAATTGCTGAGTCATAATTTATGTGCATTTAAACATTGAATTGATAATGCAGATGCTTCTCCAGAGCCACCATAACAACTCACATACCCTGAAACATGTAGTTTGTAATTTAGAAATCTGAAGTTATATCTCATTATTATATTTTTTATTTCCTTTATTTTTGAAGTTGGCTATCTTTCATATGTTTCTCGGCAATGAAGAGTCTTTGAATCTTTTTGCCTATTTTTCATAAGTGTGGATTTAAAAATATTTCCTACATTTCAGTCTTCATTTTCTATTGAAAATATTTTATTGTTTTATCATTACGTTAATTTATATAATATTTTATTTAGAATTTTAAAATTTTGATGTCAAAATTTATTAATCTTTCCAATATGCCTTTTATCTTTTAAATGTTATATTAAGAGGTATCTGTCCTAAATTCATCAATATATTTACCTACAATCTAATTTAATAATGTTGTAGTTCTATTTTGTTTTTGAGATTAGGTTTGTAAATCAATTGCAATTTATTTTTATAAATGAGAAGATCTTTCTCTCTCATACTCTGTCTCATTCTCTCTCTCTCTCTCTCTCCCCCCCCCTCTCTCCGCACCCCTTTCTTTCACTCTCCCCCACCCCATACATACACACACAAACTTCATTCAGTAGAATTCATTTTGAAGACTTTGTGGTATTAATTTTGGTTATTTATTATGCTCTTTCTGTTTTCTGATTCTCTCTTCAACTAAGAGTAGTCTGCCATTTAACATATCCTTTAAGGTTTTTATTTCAGTGTTTTTGATTGTAGGATTTTTATTTGATTTTTAAAAATCTAATTTGTCATTTATAGTATCTTCTGTTCTTAATACCCATGTTTAGTTTCAAGACATTAAAATGCTTATTTTAAATCTTGTATATGAGATCATTATGCATCTAATTTACTCTGTTTTTTCTTCACTTTTTTTTCTTGTTTTACTCCTGGGGCTTATATTTTCTTGTATGTGTTTCGAGTTTTGATTGCAGACTTACATTCCTTAGAATGATATTAGGGAATTTCTTGAGGCCTTTGTTATAGGTGGACCCTGAAAATTACATTTTTCATTTTTAAACTGTCACAGTCGACCTTCTGATAATATCATCCTGCTTCATGAATGGTGTAAGAATCTCACAACAGTATAATTTTATTAACCTCATCTCTTTTTGATCTTATCTTACATTTTATTTATAATACACTATACTCCACAGTGTTATTTTTGCTTGAAACAATCAAGTCTTTTAATGAAACTTATAGCCTCTCTATCTTTCTGCCTCATTGTCTCTTATTTTCCTCTTTCTATGTGAATGTGTTTTGAATATACTAAAATTTTATTTTGTATTTACCCAAATATGTACCCTTTTTTGGTGTTCTTCATTTATTCTTGCCAATCCATGTTTTCTTCATTCTGATTTTTTTTTCTTTTTGGACAGTATAGGTCTCCTGAAGACAGATTCTCAGATTTTTGTCTCTATGAGACTGTTTTTATTTTATCTTCATTTTCAAAGGATATTTTCCCTGGAAATAGAATTGGAGGTTACCAGCTTTTTTTTTTTTTCCCCAGTCCTTTATACATATTGTTCCATTACCATTTGTACTGTTTTCTGGTTAGATTTCAGATGTAATTCATATAGTTGTTTACTGAATGTGTCTTTTTTCTCTGCATTTAAGGTAGATTTATTATATTTGGACTTCAGAATTATTACTGCTATATATTTAAATATGTTTCCTTTGTATTTATCTGTTTGAGGTTTGCTACGCCTCTTGATGTCTTTTATTAGTTTTGGAATGTTCTCTGGCATTATCTTTTCAAATATTTCTTCTCACCATTCTCATTTTCCTCTTGTTTTTGGATTCTAATTATACATAAATTGAATAGGTTGTTATTTTCCCTTAGATCTCTGTTAATTCTTTTTCTTTTTCCTTTTCCCAACATTTTTAAATGAATTGCTTTCTTTTTAAAGACTTAATAGTTTAGGTTCATAGGACATAGAATTTTAGGTTGGTGAGTTTTTGTTTTTCTTTCTCAACACTAAATGTTTCAGTGCACTCTTCTTGCTTGCATGGCTTCTGAGAAGAAGGGTTTAATTCTTATCTTTTTTCCTCAATAGGTAAGTTGCTTTTTCTTTCTGGCTTCTCAGGATTTTTTTCTTTAACTTTGATTTTCTCTAGTTTGGAAATTAATTGCCTAGGTTTATTTTATTTTATTTTTTTAGTTTCTTTATTATTTTATTTTATTTATTTATTTTAGACAGAGGGGAGGGGAGGGAGAAAGAGAGGGAAACATTAATGTGTAGTTGCCTCTCACTTGCCCCCTACTTGGTACCCTGCCTGCAACCCAGGCATATGCCCTGACTCCAAATCAAACTAACGACCCTTTGGTCCACAGGCTGGTGCCCAATCCATGGAGCCACACCAGCCAGGGCTGTTAATTCTTAGAACTGATTTTTTCCTTATATTTTCTATTTATGTCTTTAAAGTCATTGAGCTTTTACTCTGCCAATTCTGGTCTCCATTATAACCTAATACACCATTTCTGATGTCGTATTTTTTCATTTCTACCATTTTAAATTATTTTCTAAACAGTTTCCATGACTTCTTCCCTAAAGTTTTTTGGTTATCTCTTCATATATGTCATCTGTTTTTTTCATTAGGTTATTTAGCATTCTGAACAAACTAATTCAAAGATCTTCATCTGATAATTCTAGTATCTTGTACATCTTTGCATCTGATTTTATTATTTCCTCTTTTGATCATACATCACATATTCTTGCTTTTCAGAGTAACTTGTACCTTTATGTGTATTGTGTGCTGGACATTTTGTCTAGCAAATGAAGTTACTATTTCTATTAGATGCAGGTCTCTTCACCTGCCAGTTATCTAGAATAGGAATGAACTCAGTTGGATTTGTATTTGATGTGGGTCAGAGCTTTTTTGCAGCTTTAGTTTGACTCAGTCCACTGTGGTTTCAGATATTCTAAGTTTGGGATCAGTGTCTGTCCTCTGAGCACTGTGGAGACTCTAGCATCTGTCTGCTTTTCACAGCTGAGTTGACAGCTTTCAGAACCACAGATGATCTCTGCTTGCTTTACAGCCTAACTGCCTGGATTTGGGGTTCTGAGCACTTTTCTATTTTCTCCAGTTCTGCTTATTTTTTTCACCCCAGAGAATTATTAATGACAAATCCATATTTTGTTTCCTGTGTTAACCAAAGAAGAGATTCAGGCTGTAATAAAGAGCATAAAGCATTTATTTGATTAAAAAGATTATAACCCAGGAGGCACACATTCAGGTAGTAACCCACATTGTGCCCCAAAGAGAACAAGGGAAGGCAGATTTTTGTAGAGGTGATATATATATAAGATATATATAGATATATCTATATATCTGTGGCCCTACATATCAATAAAGGCTTCTGGCAAAATCAACAGGGATTGGTTAGTTCCAGTATGCAAATGGCAGCGGCAAAAACTACAGTGAGGAAGTAAAGTCCATCTATTGGGTTGGCCAAAGTTTGTTAGTTTGTTTGTTTCTGTAAGATGGCTCTAATAGCACTTAGTTGTCTTTAATTTAATTTGAAACAACTTTGTTAGATTGTATTGTGACAGCTGTCTTATCAGCATGTGTTTAAAACATCAAAATTGGTGAATTTTTGTGTAGCAACTTTAATATTGAAGATGGAAGAAAATACTCAACATTTTTGGCATATGTGCTTTATTGTTTCAAGAAAGATAAAAACCCAACTGAAATGCAAAAAATGTTTTGTGCAGCGTATGGAGAAGGTGCTGTGACTGATCGAACATGTCAAAAGTGGTTTGCGAAGTCTCATGCTGGAGATTTCTCTCTGGATGATGCTCCACCATCGGGTAGACCACAATTGAAGTTGATGGCAATCAAATAGAGACACTAATTGAGAATAATCAACATTCAACTATGCAGGAGATAGCCGTCATACTCAAAATATCCAAATCAGTAAGGTTATTGGTGAAAACAAAGAATGTGTCTTTTATTTTCTGGAAAAATCCAAATGGACTTTATGGCCAACTCCATATGTCCATGCAGCAGTTGTTTAAGGTGTTCATAGCTCAACCTTGAGCTGGGTTTAGCAACAGGTTAGCAACTTAATAGCAGTTCTGAAAACTGAGGCACCAGATGTACATAGGTCCTACTTCCTCAGTGACCTCCTGACTCTATTTTAGGTGTCTCTTGCAGCAATTTTTATTCCATTTTATTTTCTCTGTTATCATCTGCTAAAGCATTACACCCAGATTATCCACTGACAGTGCTATATTTAAGTTGCCTAGAGTCACAATTAGCCTTTTACATTTTAACACGTGTTCTTGTATTGTATCTTTACATTTACTAAATCAAGTAGGGATGTAATGTTCCCCCCCTCCCCCTTTATAGGTGAGGTATTTGAGGCACAAAGGGTAAGTGGCCCAAGGTCATACCACTAGTAAATGGAAGCAATGTAATGTGAACCCTAGGCATCTGCATTTTGTTAAATACCATAATATAGCTTGACTTTCTAGTTTTAAGTAAAATTGGATTCATTTAGTCTGAGGTTAGATTGCACAGACTGCTAAAATGTTTTTGCTTGAAATGGTATCATCTTTTGAAGGATGAAATAGAGATAAATTTAATGATCTCATATCAGTGAGAAGTTTTATTAGCTAGATTAATGAAACAAATGGGAGCACAGATTGTTATATCTACTGCTTGACAACAAATTTTTTATGATATGAGTTCTTATGGGGGGATTAGTTTAAAAATGAATTCTTTGTTATTTATAGAAATGAGGAAATGGGGACTTGGTTATGCCCTTTATCATCATCCTCTACATGGTATGATTAAATACCCACAGGTCTTTTCTCTCTCTCAATTGTTAGCTTCCTAGGGCAGGCACAGTCTCTCATTTATTTTGGCACTGTACTTTGTTATCTCGTGCCCCATCTTGTACGTGGGGGCAGAGGATGCTTGGGAAAAAGGGCATGGACATGTGGTCAGGCAGACCTGAGCTTGAATCCCAGTTACTCCTTTTACTGGTTGGTTAGGGATTGGAAAACTATATGGGTTAAATCCAGCTCACTGACCATTTTTGTAAAATAACACTGTTATTAGAATACAACCACACCCATTTGTTTACATATTTTCCTACAATGGCAGAGTTGATTATTTGCAACCACTCTGTAGTTGTGCAAAGTCTAAATTAGTAATTATTTGGCCATTTGTAGAAAAAGTTTAATGACCCCTACTTTGGATGATTTTAGATAAGTTACTTAATCCCTTGAATCTTAGTTTCCTCACCTTTGAAGTGAGATGTTAATTACTTAATAAGTTCATATTAAGGAAATGAGGTAAAATGTATGATATTCCTGTCATGGTATATGGAATGAATTAGACCTTTAATATATTCTCTATTCTAATAGAAGAATTTTTATTATTGACAACCAATTTAATGAATCAGTTGTTCCAAAGGATATTCTATCACTTCCTACTTTCTCACTCAGTTCTTTCACCAAATTTTAAGATGAGCAATGAACTATTACAATTACTATATTTAGTAAGTGCCGGCATTTATGCATATAAGGCATTGTATAGATTCTTGAGAAAGTTTGGGCTGCAGTTCAGGTAAAGATTAACCTATTAAGTTTTAGAATTATCAGTTTTGTTCTCTGACAACAAAGTACTATTTAAACAAAGGAAAGGAAGGTTTTAAATTATTCTGTCTAATACTGCCTTCTACTGGGCAACTAATACAGACATTTACTGTAAATGCATTTACAAATGAATGAGTTGACAGGTTGATATCTTTGTATTTTCTAATAGATCAGCTAGTTTGCCCCGTACGTGGGATGATGATTAATTTTAAAAAATTGATGTAACTGGACAAGACTCTTTTCTACTTACTTTTTTTCACAGTTGAGTGAATTGAACAGAAACCATGATATAAGTAATATAGTATCATGTAAATCATATAAATATCCTTACCTGGCCATGAGTGTTTTTGTACATTACTAAGAAATACGATTTCTCAAGTAAATATGGCAAAAAGTAACTCCAGATCAAATCATTGTTTCTTAACTCTTTGTTAAGTCATTTGAACCTTTAACTTCTTTTCCTTACTGTGCCAGTATGTGAAAATGGTCTTTGCAATTTTTTAATACTTGGTAATTTCAAGGTTTTCACTCTGCCGTATTCTGCCATATTTTCTCATTTATTTAACAAATTCATTTGGAAGGTATACTCTCTGTTGAGTAGAATAATAGAGAAAGAGTAACCTAGTAACCTGACATATTGTCACACACTTAATGAACTTACATTGTAGGGAGGACAACAGAAAGAACTCAGCATATAGCTAACAAGAGTAATGAGAGAAGTAACTGAGCCAGGGGATTAGGAGAGCCTTCTCTGAGAAATCAACACCTAGGTTGAGATGCCAAGAATTTGTTTAGTTTAATTAATGAAGAGTGCAGCACAGTGGGTCTGATTATGTTTGGAGGCAGTGGGAACCTCATGGGAAGTTACTGGGTGTCTGAGCATGGTGAGTAGTGCAAAGTGAGGGGGACAAGGTTAAGACCTGGTGATTATGGATCCCCTAGGCCACAATAAATACTAAGAAGCATTAGAACCCATTCGGGTCAGTTCCATTTTGACTGTGGGGTAGCTGTTGTAGTAATTTAGGTCTGGTGAAGGATCCTGTTCGTACCAACTAAGATGACAGCAATGATAATGGAGAGAAGAGGGTGGATTTGGAAGTGGGATTGAGAGAACTCAATTGATTGGATCTAAGACGAGAGGAAAATTAACATCTTCTAGCAAGAGCTAGAATGGATGGTTGATACTACTGATAGGAAATAGTAGGGGAATACAGGCTTGGGAAGAAGATGTGGGTTCAGTTTTGCACATGCATTTCATGTGTTAGAGATGCTATTGGAGCTGTCAGTCAGACATCTCAGGAGATAAATGTTTGAGTCATTGGCCTTTTGAGGAACGGGGTAGCTTATCAGGTGCCCAGCAAGCCAGTGGGGATAGACAAGTGAATAGTGCCTGTTATAGGAATTACAGTATTTAAGGAGCTTGAAAAGATGCTTGTTGAAGGAAGCTGAGGATCAACTAGAAGGATGATGAAGAGAGTATTGGGTCATAGAAACCACAGGAAACAACTATTTAAGACATGATCAAGAATATTGAATGCTGCTAAGGGGTCAAGTAAACCAAGGACTTGGAATTATCTCTTTGATTTTGTGACATGGAGGTTACTGGTGATCTTAGAAAAAACACGTTTCATATTGTGGTAAGTGGGAGTCTTCTTAACTCCACTTAAAATCTAAGTACATATTCTACCTTAGAAGACTTTTTCCACCTGTTGTAGTAATACTTTGCAGCATCTTTTAATGATCCTAATCAGGTGCTTTAAAACAGCTTCCGTGCTGCTTTTCTGTATTTAACTCCGCTAACTTGTCCCTTTAGGCGTCTTCTCACCACCAGTTTCATTAATCAGACATCTAATTCTCTGAGTGTCTGAGCTCCTTACAGTTTACAACTTCCTTTGCTGCATTCCCACTGTGATACTGACATCTTTTCATATATAATTTTGACCTTGTGTTTTGTTTTCATTTTTACCCTCCCCCATTCTGTATTTGGATTTTGAAATACTCCTTCTGTTGTGTGCTGCATCAAAACAAGTTATTTCAAAGGCTTTGTGATGTGGATAGAGAAATTTTTCATTAAATTATCTCCTTGAGCTGGGTTTATTATGGATTCAAATGTATATACACAAAGCAGCTTTTGCTGTGAACCATTGATAATCACCCGGGATATTTCAAGTAGATGTGCAGAGATGTTCCAGACACGTATAACCATTGAATGTCTCTAGTTGTTTGCCTTTTTTTTTTCCTGCCTGTTAAGAATTACATAGATATGTTGATTTTCCTCAGTTGTTTGTTTTTGTTCTCCTCAAAAAAATAATAGCTATGGAGTCTGATACTCCATTATTAATAGTTGATGCATTAGAGAGAGTCCTTGTAAAGCTAGGCAAAACTGTCAAAATTACTTACAGGAGATCACCTTGGAGAACAGATAAAGAAATTTTATATATACAGCATAGAGGGGGAAAAAATCCAAAATAGCCTATAACTATTGACATTTTTAGGTTAAATTTATTGGGGTAACATTGGTTAATAAAACCATACAGGTTTCAAGTGTACAACTCAATAAAACATCATCTACATACTGCACCGTGTGCTCATCACCCAAAACCTATTTTTAAATCTCTACTAATGCAGTAAATTGGGAGAACAAGTTTGAAGTTGAAAATAAAATAAGTTACTTAAGTACAATATTTAATAAAAAGTTCTAGGTCAACAAAAGATACTGATTGCTTTGCTCTCTGGCCCTGTTTTCTCATGGATATTTTCACAAGATTGTTGTGAGAAATGATGAGTAAAGTCTGTATTTGTAGTAAAAGTCATCACTTTGGAGTGAAAAAAGTCCGTGTCAATCTAAGACACATAAATTTGCCAATGTTTTGGCACTGTCTTCTGTGCTGGATAGCCTGGCTTCCTCAGAACAATTTTCCAACACCATTTGCCCACAGAAAGACCTAAATAATAATTTTTATGATCTCTAGTTGACCCTCAGCTTCCTGTAACACTCTTTCACACTTCTTAAAAAGTAATTTCTGGAATAGACCCTTTTCACTTCTCTATCCACATCTTTTACAAAGAGCTTCCTGCTTCTCCTTTTATCAGAATGATGTGTGCCTGTTCTCTGTTGTTTATCCTCCTTGACGTAAGTGGATTCCCAGATCACGAGAGAATCCAGTCATATTCTCAGTTCAAGAATTGTAGTTCATACCTCTCCAGATATCAAGTTCTCTGTCACAGCTTTCCTTCACAGATGGCAGCTGAACACGATACTAGTAAAATGATGGTTTCCTCTAGGAGATAGGTATACTGAGAACATTTTTGGGCATACCCTCACCTTTCGCCTCTTTTTTTCCATTCCCTTTTTGAACTGATCAGAGAAAAGGCCTTCATAAAATTCCTGGTGATTTTAATTTTAAAGTAAAAAAATTAGAATTTATGGGAATATTTAGTTAAATAGTAATGGTTTTTATTATATAGGTCTGATCATTGTGCGGTATTTTTTTCTCCCCTAGGAGTGTTGTCTCTGCAATTTGAGAGGGGGTGCTCTTAAGGAAACTAAGAACAATAAGTAAGTAGTATGTTAATGTGTTGAACTTCATTGTTTTCTCCTCTCTAGAATGGTTGAGCCTCTGGGTGGCAGTTTGCTTTACCTATCATTATTGGGCACGTTGTTCCAAGGCTTGTGCTGTCCAGATCTGAGGTTGGGATTCTGTGCAGAGACCATTACTGACACCACATTTACCTCTGCTGGACAGACGTGTTCTAAGTCTTGCTTCTGTTTTATGTCTTTGACACCATGAAAAATAACCCTTCTTTTACTAACAGATATTTAAAATGAAAGCAGCCCATATCATTGTAGGTGCCTTTGGAATTCTTGCATTTAATATGATGAATTCTATTAGTCTAATAAAAACAGTATGCCCGAACACAGTGAAATCTGTTATCTTCAGATAAATAAAATCAATCATGGTCATAACATTAAAACAAAACCATTTATTTTAACACCAGCAAATTAGAAGAAGGTGTATGTACTACGGTAGAAACACAAGGAGAAAACATTGATTTTAAGATTTAAAGAACAGTAATCTTTTCTTATGGTGATTGTTGAAATATATTTTTGTGTGAACTTTATTTTTGTGACCTGATTTTAATATTTAAAATGGGACCAAAGAATTTATAGGATCCTTTGGAAATAGAACATGTAGAAACGGTTTAGGTAGACGTTTTAATCTGACACTTGAGAGTTAGATTCAGACCCAAGATACGTTTATTTGACCAATACACATTTTATAAATTTGATTGAAATTTTAAAAGCTGAGAAATTTTTGTATTAAAATCCGGATTTTCATTTTTACTTGAAAAACGATTGTGCATCTCTATCTGGCAGTAACCAGTAGAGATGAGAACCTGGTCTACATGGGCATGCACTGCCCAGGTTACCATGGTTTAACCCGTGCACTGTATTTGTTTATATCCTGCGTGGTCCCACGAGCTCTGGATTTGGACCCCGGGGCTGATGTAACAGCAGAGTGCACATGATCACGTGCATGTGCACGTGTTTCCCATCTCTGATAAGGAGGAATAAAGGCATTTGACATTCCTACATTTATAAAGTTTAGTCCAAGAAACTGTATTTTTGCTTAATTTTGGATCCTCATCTTTCACAGTTCATGTGATTGACACTCTACTAAAAAGTGTTGACTAGTTCTAGGATGTCGTTGCAGGTCATGCAGGCTCTGAACTGATAGGTGGTATCTGTAAAGATAGAGATGATAAGAACGTCTCTTCTTAGTCTTGTACTAGACAAAAAGAAATAGTGTTTACTATAGAATTATAGTATTTATCTTTTTATGAAAGAATGCCCTGATGGGGTTGACATTCTATTCCTGTCGTTTTTAAAGGTAGGATAGGATCTTGTGTCGCTTGAGTGAAATAAATACACTTTGATTTAAAAATAGGTTGGTGGATTTGATAACTCTTTCGAGATCTTTTTAAACCTCAAGAGTCTTTTGTTTGGGGCACGACATTTATGAGAAACTTAATTGTACTGGTGGGGACATTGTCATTTTCCTGCAGTAATTCAGAATTTGAAAGTAGCTACTAGGTTGTAAGTAGGAAACAAGGGAACAAACTAAATTTCATTTCTTCTTATCTCTAGGTTCCTTCAATTATAGTTAGATTGCAATGAGAAACAATTTAATTAAAGACTTAATATTAGTTCTTTTAGAAAACTTGCTATTTGTTCTGGTTTGCTTTATATTTGTATTATGTAAAAAGATTATGTGTTATACCCAGTTCATAACTTTTATTAATTGAATTGCTCTTTTATCACCTATTAATTAGCTAAAGTGTATTAAACACCTCTCTCTTTATTTCAGTATCAAATGGAACAGCAAACCTGCATTTCAGTATTTTGCAGATCAAATGTAGAAAACTATACATATATTGATAGGATTGAGTCTTTGGTCTTCACCTAGTTTTTCATCTCATAGTGGTGGGCAGGTGTGCTACTGAATCCATCCAGGTATTATCTAATAGGTTTAAAATTCAAAGAGTAGTCTGTTTGTGATAGATTCAGGCTTTTGGCTTTCTTTCTTATCTGTGTGTTTTCCCTCTGTAAGAATTACATCACCTGTTTGACATACGAGGTATATAAGTTTAGGGAACTTTTGTTTATGTTTAATGTCTCCTTTTCTGTAGGTGGGCCCATGTCATGTGTGCTGTTGCGGTCCCAGAAGTTCGATTCACTAATGTCCCAGAAAGGACACAGATAGATGTAGGCAGAATACCTTTACAAAGGTTAAAATTGGTGAGTGGCAAAGCTTCCTTTTTAACTCATAAATTGGTGTGAATTTTAAGTTCTGAATATTTTTTAGGAGTATACACATTCCCAAGATAACTTTTCTTAGCTTCATTTTATTTTCCACCCTTTTTTTCCCCTTTGGCCTAAATTTACTTATCTGTACATACTCTTTCCTTACTATATCCTAAGTATGCTTGTAACCTCCCTCAAATTCTGTTTGAAATAAGGCAAAGAAATACTACCTTTCCTGGATGAATGTGAATTTTCAAACTATAGGCTATCTGGTGAGGCTTGTTCATACTGGCCCTGAGCTATCTAACTCTAACACTCTCTCTCTCTCTCTATCCTCCCTCTCTCCCCACTTCCCCGCCTTGGTTGGTCTCAGCAAAATGCATCTAACCTGATCACATCATTCTTCACCAAGAAGAGACTTGCAGAGAAACACAAAAACTCTTATTATTACCTAAAGATTTTCTCTTACAATAATTTACCAAACTCTCTGGCTGATTATCTTCTTATCTGTTTAGAAACTTTCATAAAAATCTTCCCAGTGGTTCTCTTTGTTCAGAGTATTTTTTTATTGAAGAGATAGGCCTTTAATGTCCTTAACATTGAAGTAACCTTGGAGTTCTCTTAAATTGTGAGCCAAAAGATCATTACGTTAGGCCCTTATGGTTCATATTTAATGAGAATTTTCCCTAAAATTAAATTACATGACCTTAAAATACTGGAGCGTATCTTACACATGGGCTTAATACCTTGGAATTTCTTTAGCTTTTGTCATTTTTAACTTGAGGTCTTTCCATGATAGAATGTTTCAGGCAGTGTAGCTGTAACCTTCTACCTTATTGTTACTTGTTTTGTTACTAATTTTTTGCCCAGTGGGGAACTAGGCATATTGTCTCTGGACGTCTGTCTCAAGTACTTAGAACTTAATCTATTGTCTTCTGTTCTCAGAGAAGGGGAAGTGGACATTTTCATTTCCATTATAGCTCTGTCAAGATTTCACGTTGCTAGAGAACATTGACCCCTTATGGAGCTGATGATTGCTGTTGACAGAGATGAGTGGTGGGACTGTCATACTCAGGATGTGGTAACGGAAGTTTTGTGATTGAGATGCAAATGAATGGGTCATTTAAAAGGCCCTTTAAAGCTCACTGTCAG
Organism: Mormoops blainvillei; assembly: GCA_004026545.1. Classification (NCBI taxonomy): domain Eukaryota; kingdom Metazoa; phylum Chordata; class Mammalia; order Chiroptera; family Mormoopidae; genus Mormoops; species Mormoops blainvillei. The sequence goes on from PVJD01001498.1 coordinate 113,089, forward strand.
AAGAGAGTTCAATTTTGGCTCCTGGGCTTCCATAGGAAAGTTTGAAATCTTATCTCTTGGTCACCAATTAAAAAACAACAATGAAAATTTTTTTAAAAATTGCTCTCGGGCAGGATATTTTAAAAAATGTTCAGTTCATTCACATGTCAAAGAATTTTTAATATTTAATGACATAGAGTAACAGATACCTTACACATTCATTTTTATGATTTACAAGTAATGTATATTTTCACTAATTCAAACATTATGCTGAAAGATGACTTGTATTAGTCAGTTTAATGCCCCTCAGAATGAGTGGTCACTGCTCTTATGCTGGATTCTTGCCCTGGCTCCTGTTGCCCTGAAGGTTTCCTTAATGATGTATTGTTATTCACAGCAGTCCTGAAAGGGCTTTAAGAAATAGCAGGGAGGAGCGGCATGATCACTTCAGTGCCGTTCATGAAGTTGGAACTAGAAGCCTGGACTCTGGCGATTGCGTGGGAAAGTCGCAGAGCTTATTGTTTTCTTCCCAGCGGTGTGCCTCACCTTGATTGTGTGTGTCACATATTCTTTGTGAAATGTTTTCCATCCTTAAACAACTGCTACCTTTACAAGAATATGTCTTGAGTGAATTTAAGATCACCTAAAGTCTATTTCAAAACACACTGTAGAGGTGATTACTGACATATAGATGTCCATGACACAGTTTGGGTGAAAATAACAGACTTTAGCTTATGTTTTTTTGCTATTTTTAATGTAGTTTTATATGTAGAGAGAATTTATTAGTATATTTATCAAAATGCTCACAGGGGTTACCTTAAATGGGAAAATTCAAGGAGAAGCTTCATTTTGTGGGGGGAAAAAACCCCCACTCAAAAATGCTGTCATTGTTTGAAAGGGAGCAAGGGCCTCAAGTCTGGATAAGTTTTCACCAAGAATCCTCACCAAAACACCATCACCCTGGTGAATCTCCCTGCGCCCTGGTCTTACTCAGTGTCCCTTAGTGATAGGACTCAGACAGGTTGGCTTTGAATAACAAAATTTAGGAATGATCACTTGGGTGAGGGATGAAGTCCACCTTTCCAGAGAACAGGATGCTCTGCCCAGCGGTAGTCAAGGATATACTTTCCCTATATTAGCATTCTTTTGAAGTTTAAGTAGCCTAATGAGTGCACCGCCAGTCAGAAGTCAGAGCAGCATTTTTTCTTTTTTTTAAGAGAAAGAAAAGGGAGGGAGAGAAACTTCCATCTATTGCCTCTCACACATGCCCCAACCGCCAGGCACGTGCCTTGACTGGGAATTGAACTGGTAACCTTTTGCTTTGCAGGATGATACCCAACCACCTGAGCCACACTAGTCAGAGCAGACCACTTGTTTTGTGTGGCATTTCACTCAGGCCAGTCTATGTATAGCCAAATTATTTTACTATGTCTATCTAGTGAACGTATGTATGTGTGTCTGCCAGTATTGGTTTCAGTCTTTTTTCTGGAGCTGTAGCCAAACCTTTGTGGATGCTAGACTGTCCACCCACCTCCTTATTCACACAGAGGGACAACATTAAGAATTAGATGTCAGTGTCAACTTATTTCACCAAACAATTATTACCTTACCTTACCAAATACTTAGTGTATATATTTGAATAAGACATTGCTCCTGTCTTCTAGCATTTATAGTCTAGATCAGGCTTTCTCAACTGTGATTCTGTTGGCCTTTTAGAGAGGATAATTCTTTGTTGCAGGTGACTGTCATGTGCGTGGTAGATTGTAGCATCCTTGAACAAACAGACAATGCCAGATATTCCCTGGGAGGGAAAATCACTCCCACCTGAGAATCTGTTGGCATACAAGGAAGACATACACATAAAGAGAAAATTTTCATTTTGAGACAGAATATCTTGGTTGAAAGAAGTAAGTTGGAGACTGAGAAAACAGATTCTTCATTGCTTTAAAAAACATCCTAGAGGGTTTTTTTTTTTTTTGGCAAATTATTCACATTTCTTATTTGTCAATAAAGCAATAGAATTCAGCAACATATATGCATATTTGCTACTGTATTAATTACGTATAATCTGATTTAGTATTTTAACATTATCTGTTCTTATAGAAATTGAACAACGTTGAAGAATAATCACGTTTCTTAAAGATTAAAATTCTGTGATGTGTTTGTGTACTTGCACATGCACATGGTAGTTATTGAGTAAATACGGAATAAATAAAAGGGAGCAAGTTGTTATTTATCATTTGTGCTTCTGGCTTAAAATTATGGTGGCTGCATGATTCGATCAGACAATTGCAAAAGATTTGTGCCTTTTTATGGTTTCCACTTAAAAAGTTGCGGTAAATTCACGCATAGCTCTGTGCATCTTGCTCTAAATCCAGGCATTGATTTCCATATTGGCATCACAGGGTACATGTGATTAAGCTATAGAGCCTAGCAGTCCTTTACAGAGCCTATGGAACACCCATGCAGCACTCGCTCTGTTGTCTGAGAGTTGTTATCTTGGAGTGACCTGATGTAGGCACAACAAACTGCTCATCCACCAAGCAACAGCAAGGGGGACTCTGAGCCTCTCTTCAGTGCCCACTAGGTGGTGCTGATGTACCAGTTTCCCATCCACTTGCCCTTAAATCACCTCTCTCAGCAAGCCCACCATTGTATAAGGGGTGTGTGTGTGAGAGTGAGAGAGTGTGTGTGAGAGAGAGAGAGAAAGAAAGAGAGAAAGAAAGAGAGAGAAAGAAATACATACTGGAGTGTTCTAGCCCAAGGGATAGCAGCAGGGTAGGGAAAATACTGTTTGCTGTGCTGAATTCCAGAGGGCCAGCTTTTAGTTCAGTTTTTCATTTAGTCTTCTGAAAGGAACCGCTTTCACTTGGGGCAAGTTAGTGTTTTTCTGTATAAGTACTAAGCAACAGTAGTAAAAGCCAGTAAGTGTAAGAGGCTTAAAGAACAACTGATGGCAAACATGAGTTTAAAATGTCTTCTGAAATATGAAAGCTGTATATTTTTAAAAATGCTTATTATTAGCAATCTTACTAGATCATGGAATATTGGTATTTATGCAGAGGTATTTGAATATTTTGTTAATATTGTTGTTAGCCTTTTTTATTTATTCATAAGTTCAAAATGAAGCTTTTGAAATACCCCTCTGTGTAATTATTTGTGTAAGAAGATTTTTATTGAGGATGAAGGAAGGATTTGACTTTAGCAGATTTTTCCTCTTACCTATAATGACCATTAGAAAAGAAGAGACAGCAAATGGAAAACAACAGTCTCAGTGCTCTTCAGTAGATTACGTTGGTCCTAGAATGGTGTGTGCTTTAGGAAGAACCTCTATCTCATCCAGCTACCTTGTTTGTAATTCACATTTGTGACCTCCACTCATGAGGTAATTAAATGGACAACAATGATGAGACTAGACAGTTTTTCAATATTTTGTTTGCTGATGATTTGAAATACTTTAATAAAATTCATTATTTAAAAAGGCAAAATTTTAGTGTAAAAATATATTTGGTTATAGTGGTCTTTATCTAATTAGTTTGCTCTTTCCTTTTTTTCTTTAAAAATATTTAACTTTTGTGTAGAGTGATTATCTCAGGGGTTATTAGAGTAATTGCCACCTTATCTAAAAAATGCTACAGGTTACTGTCTAAAAACATTAGGTCATTAAGCAGACCCATCCTTTTATTGGAAAGAAATGATTGAAAGTTACCAGAGTAGGCTACATCCACAGTCATATTGGAAAGGGGGGACCATTTTCTCTGTCTGCTTAAAGCATTCTTCTGATTATTAATGTAGTTTCTAGGTTACTTAGTATTTTCCTTACCTACTCATTTAGGATGAATTCCTTTGCTTCTGAATTACTTTTAAGTATGGGAAAAGTTATACTCGTGGCAAGTATTGTCATTCCTAACCCCTTCCCCATGTCCTTCAATACCTTCTCTGAATCTCCAGAGAACATGAGAGCATTGATCCCGGGTGGGATGCCGAGAACATTTCCTATTTCCCACTTGAATGGAGTGCTCAGAGATCGCTAGTCCAGGGATTTGTTTGGAGTCACAGATGGTTGGTATGCCTGAAGACACAAAGAAAACAGTTGCCCCCACATGATACAGATTTTAGAATTTCCTCCATTATTTCCTTTTCTTATTTTCTTCTGTTTTGTTTTCTGTGCTAATATGACTGGTTGGCCATTGTCATAACTGAATCTCCGGAAGAGGAACACAATTGTGTGAAGATGAGAACACACGCACAAAAAAAGACGTAGAGAATACACATGAAGTTAGAATACCTTTTTTTTTTTTTTTTGTTTTCACAATAGAAAAAAATGCAGGTAAAAATTATCAGAAACAAGAATTAAGGAAAGGAATTTAGAGAGGGAAAACAATGTTTTTATAGTATGATCACACAAGACAACAGTATCATCATCTTTTGGAAGCATATTACCAAAAAGTCATTGGATTTGATTATAAAATTTAAGGGAAGGACTTTAAAAAAACCCAACTAGAGGAGTAAAACAACATGAAGTTCTGGTATTTGTTACATACTTACCATGAATGTCTATTACATACATTGACCACTTTTTGAAGATTTAATTAGAGATCTGTGGAATTTATTATATAAGTAAAACAGCAAGACAAGTTTGTAGATTCTAGGAAATCTTAGAAAATTACAGCAGACCCTAAATGCGACCATTAGTTTTAAACATTCTTCCTGTTTGGAAGGAAAATTATCAAAAAGAAGAGTTATAAGAACATTTAAATATTAAATTGCATGTATCAAAGTAAATTATGCCTCTCTTGATTGTTGTTATTGCATAAAAAAAATAGGTGGTGTTCATGGACCACAGACCCATCCCCTCAGTGGCATAGCACAGTGCCTTTGGTTTCTGTGTCTGTAGACATTCCCAAGATTTTTACATTTGAAATCCTATTTCTGTAACCAAATAGAGGGAGAAATGAATTTTGGAATAGCTTTTGGAATTGCCCCCAGGCATTCGACGCCTTCCATCTGATTTGTATTTGACAAGTGAACCAAGCATAGGCACAAGTGTTCTCTGAGTGAAAAACATTATTTTGAAAAGGAATTTACACTGCAATGATGACTGAGCTACAAGCCTTTTAGTATCTGGCTGAGACCAACTATTCTGCCTAGAAGCCTCTATACACTTTAAAATGTGCACCTGAAGGCAAATAACAGTGAACTTGAAAGCCAAAGATTATAGTTTTGAAAGGTACATCAATTCTGAAAATAGAGTGGTTTCACTGTGGTATTCCATCTGAAGAGTTGCATCAAGGTGGGGGGAATACATTCAGCTTTCCTATTTCAGAAGAAGGAAGGCACTTGTTCTCTTGCTAACTGACTTATGTTATCAGATGTATTGAATACTAAAAATGGAATTACTGAGAGAGAGATGAGGTCTGCCTCTGTGCCGGAAGATCACTCTGAATCCTATTTAGTTAATGTTACAGCAGTGTTAGAGAGCAACTTTGCTTTCTTTCTAGAGGAGTCATGGTTGTTTTTGACAGAGCCTCTGTTAATGCATTTTGGGAAATGTAAAGACATTGATTATCTTTCATCACTTTAAAAGAAAAAAAAGTAGTGTTGTAAAGGCAATCAAAAAAAGTCATTATGTTCTGTATTAACTCATGTACTGATTTATTCTCATCTTCAGTGATTTTTCAAGACAGAGGAATTCTAACAGAATAATAAACATTGACAATGATGAGCTAGTTTATTGTTTAAATGCGGTTGAGGAAAAATTTGCTTTTTAAATAGTGAACTACTGAAGGAGGCATAAGTGATAACTACAAATGACATGATTGTGGTGTGGTGTGTAGGGTCCTGTTATTTAATAAGTCCAGTATAAAGTTTATATCATTAAGAGTATTCTTAAGGACTTAACATACACATGTCCCAAACTTTAAGATTTTTAAATAAATGTAGTGTAAAAAAATGTACATTAGTAGCTGTATAGTTCTTAACTGTCAGAATGATTTGCTGCAGGGACTAGATCCTGTTGCAAGCTGTCAAATTTGTATATTGCTGTAATACCAAACCATAAAATCTTTTGAGTAAAATGGAAAATGTCAGATGGGCATGACTACAAATAATATACTTTCTGAAGGCAGTAGATGTCCATAGGAGAAAATGTGTAAATGCATGAAATGTTATCTTGTTACTATGGATTTTTCTTTATCTGCTGAAAGAAGACTGTGAGGCAAAAGGAAATTGATTGGAGCCTTTAAATTTTTAGTTTTGAATTCATTTTTCTCCCATGTGGCCTACTTTTAAAAACATTATTAGACAGATAAGTAGAACTTCAGGTACGATATTTTGCTGTGTGTAATGTGCTCCCGTGTATAATGTTCACCCATGTTTTTGTGTGAATTCTACATGGATTGTAGTACTCATTATTATACCCATGGTATGTAATCATTATTCCCATGTGTGATGCACATCCTAATTTTTCCCTTAAAAATTTGGGCAAATAAAGTGCCCATTAGATATGACAAAATACGGTAATGATGAAAGAGTATTGTGATAGAGTAATCTTATTTTTCAGCTTGCACTGCTGAATGGTCCATTTTTTATGATCTTGTCTGTGTGAGTAGTGATTACTGATGGATCTTTTAACTGAGCGAGTGAGTTGGGGTCAGGGTTCCAGAGATGGGGTCACCTCTTTCACTCTAACATTGACTGGGTCTGTACCAGCAAACACATGCCAAACCGAGGCGGCTGCGAGACAGCTCTAAACAAGCATGAGGGTTTTTCTTAATCAACAGTGATTGACAACAGAGGTTATAGTTTTTGAAAGGAACAGTTATTATGGTAAAACAGTAGATTCATTATTATTTATTTTTCTAATATTTTAGATAAATTGGGCTTATTCTTTCAGAAGGTTGCTTTAAAAATCAACAAAAATGTTATAAATGCTTTTCGTATAAAGTAAGAATTCTTTCATACTTGTAATTAATTGAATATAAGTCACTGTGGTATATTTTAGCCATATTCCCATAAGGTAGTGATGCCATCTTTTAACATGAGTGTATAGATGCAGGCACCAGCGCAGTTTCAGGCAGCCACGGTTGGGATTTGTTGACTTAAAATTAAAGGTTCTCTGAATTCCTCTGGATTACCCTTTGGGTCATGTTGTTGTAAGCCTGTGTTACACTGAGGCTGAGTGTATGGGCTCTGGATTAAGGCGTGTGAGTGCTGCGCCCTTCGCTGAGGCAGACTCGGCCTTGCAGATCAGCCTCTGTGAGCCTCACCTGTGAACAGGGGTGGCCGTGAGGATTAAAGGAGGAAGTGAAGGGCCTGGCAGACAGTGTCATTCAAGGTTCCTCATTGCTGATGGCTATTGATGCAGCCCCTTGCTTCATAAATCTCTGTAAGCCGCCTTCTGGCCGGTCAGGACCAGAGCAGGTAAGTATTTACAAGGCGGGAGTAGGTTCCTGGTGTTCTCTCATCTGTTCATTCATTAATTTGTTTAACGAATATTTATTTAGGACTTGCTTTGTCATTAAGTAGTAGATGTGCTTTATTTTCACTTTTACAGATACTACAGAATAGTGGACATTATTGAAAATTAGAGAAGCAATTGTAAAGCACAATGAAAAGATCTATTTTAGTAAGAATCCAGAATGTATTGAAGGACTTAAGTAGAATTGGGGTACAAGGGCTGCCAGTACGGAGGTGTGGAGAAGCTTCCTGGAAGAAGCAGTGGCTAATAATGCCTAATCTGAGACCAGAAAGATGAGAAGGGCTACCTGGAGGAAGGGTCAGGAGAATGAGCAGCATATTCAGTAGCCCGGAAGTGATACAGAAATGGAAGGCCTAGGAAATGACGGTTTTAGTAGAGCTGGGGCATGAAATATAAAGAAGGAGAGATGAGTCTGGAGAAGAGGAAGCCTCAGATGACCTCGAACTGATATGTCCAATATGTAACCACTGGGCACTTAGGGTAGAGCACTTGTTAGAGTTACTGAAGAACTAAGCTTTAAATTTTATTTAATTTAAAATAAGCTAAATTTTAAAACTAAAGCAGCATAAACACATGAAACACAACTATAGTTTTAGTAGTCTACATTTCACATTTCAAACACCCTTGAAAATTGAATGTCTAAGTTGAGATGTGCTGTAAGTGTAAATATACTGTAGATTTCTAAGGCTTAGTATGAAAAAAGGATGTAAATACTTTATTAATAGTTTTTATATTAATTATATGTTAAAATGATAATATTTTGGATTTGTGGAGTTAAATAGGATATATTTTTAAGATTAATTTCACCTTTTTTTTACTGCAGTAAAATATGCTTTAAAATTTTTTATTCTAATCATTTTTAGATGTATAGTTCACATCAGTATTCACATTGTCCTGGAACCCCAGCTTCCTCCACACCTAGTCTGAACCACCTGCTTCTGGTCAATACACTTCTCTCTGTTCCTAGGTTCATGCCAAAATCACTTTCACATGATTATTGAAACTGTCCTCTTGGATCACCAGAATAACTATCTCCAGAATTTTTTCTTTTTTCTAAACTGGAAGTCTCTATACTCATTGAAAAATAACTCCCCATTCTCTACTCTCTCACCTGTTTTTTTAATGTGACTCCTAAAAATTTAAAAATTGATATTTGGCTTGCATTGTATTTCTTCTGTACAGTGCTGGGTTAGTCAAGTTCGTACCTTATCCTGAACACACTGGCGAACCTTTACTGCCTGTTAAAAAGTAGAACAGTGCAATCAGACTAGAGTGTGGAAGAAGCTCAGGTTCTGACACAAGCAGCTGAGAGGGTGGTCATGCCATGCACAGGGAGGTAGTACACTTTGGACATATTTCTTTTGAGGTCCTGTAGTTCATCTGGGTATGGCTCAGGAGATGTGCCAGAATATTACTTCTCATGGGTATGTGGCTATTTAACAGCTTGTTTCGGGGTTGTTAGGGGCTAGAGGCATGTGATGTTCAGTTGACCGTAACTGGTTAGTAATTAAGGGCAGTGAACAATTATGTTTTGTCTGGATATGAATTTGCTTCATGATAGTGTATCTGCTGCTTATACTCTTTTTGAGTGTAATAGACAGGTAAGGCAGTGTCAGCTCTGGAAGTTTCATTTCTGTTCTCTCTGAAAGCAAATAAATGAAACACATTGAAAATGAAAAAAAAAAACCTATAGAAATAGTTTAATTTGCAAAAAGTGGAGGAAGAAGGAAAAATCCAGTATTCTCATGAAAGATAAGTGTGTCCTGAAACCAATAAAACATAGCCTACACTGGGATATTGTTGTCAAGGTGTATGGCCACATATGGAAGGGGATTTGCATTAATAATCACACAGGATTGCACAAACCCATGAAAAGGTACTCATTTCGAAATTACTTTTAGTTTTAATTTCAGTTAAAAACAATCACCTTTTCACTAATAGTTTTTGAGATCAGACTGCCTTTAAGATAACATTTTAAATTGTGGATTTTTTCTGTTTGGCATGTAAAATACATTCCATCTTTCTTTAGAAACCAAATATTTTAATTTAAATAAATGGGAAAAGTAGCCAAATAAATTGACCACTTTTTATTACAGAAATAGTGTAGAAGTTTAATCGAAACTTCCAAAAAGTTTTTTTTAGTGCCATCTCATTATTAATTTAAAAATTCATCAATTTTAAACACTTATTTTGTCTTCACAAAGCAAAAAAAATTATGAAATCTTTTCAGTAAATAGCAGATATTTTTTAGTAAAAAGAATTATGACATCCTGGCAAAGGTATAATTTTAATAGACTAATGAGTTTTCTGACCAGAATCGACTGAGCCTCATCTGATTTTTACAGTGATAAATTGACTGTGTCAAAATTTGCAGTCTAGTCTGGTGAAATATTTTACTATGAAAGTTTAATTCTCATTTTTTATTTATGAAAGCAGTGGTAGTGTCACTGTAGCTTATAACATGCTGGTCATTTAGAATGATTTATTTCAATGAATGTCACGTGTTGATGTGTTTAGTCATTGTTGACCCATATTTAATCCTAAAAACTCCTAACTGGTGTGAAATAAATCAATCACTCATGGTAGTTAAACAAACAAACAAACAAACAAACAAACAAGCCTAAATCATCCACAGATCTATTCAGTTGTCTTTCCCTGGCTTTAATGATGTCACAGGTTTGTGTTTGACAGCTGTTGATTGGGGGAAATGGATGAGGGATAGCTTTCTTTAGTACTGTAGGGATTTACTTAGAATAATTGCTACCACAAAGCATATATTTGAAATGTAACATAATCATCTTTCATTGCATAATTTGAGGATTCTGGCTTGGCATTTTAAAGGTTTAAAGGAAAATTGTGGAATAAAAAGCATTTCTTTCATGCACTTATCAATTTTTTATTCAGTAAATATTTATGGAGCTGATCACAGTGTTTGGTGCTTGGTGATGGGGCATGAGATGGAGAGGGTCATTCCTCTCTTGGGGGTTAGATTCTGCAAGGACTTAGATATAGAATGCCTAAGGACATAATTTATTCTTTTGGTAGTTTTGGAAGACAGAAGGGAAGGCCTAGATGAAAGCATTCTTCTAAGGCATTTCTTTACAGAGAGACGTAATGAGCATTTCTGTTTCCTAATGTCGGGTTATTTATCTAATACAGATAATTTTGAACATACAGATAAAAATATCAGAAGCATACATTTTTTCAGATATGATGAAATTAGTTTGAGATCATTTTAGAAATAATAATGAACATCTCTAAAAAACAAAATATTTTAAATGATGATATAGTGTTAACATAAAATTTGAAATTATTCATGGCTTACAACAAAAAGCAATACCTTATAAATAATGAAACATTCAAAATAATGAAACATTATTCATAATATGTAGTGTTTCTGGTATCACAGTGTCTTGAAGTTTTTTGTTTTTTTTAAGAATTGAGAGATAGCGTTATTATTTCTTTTATCATACACAATAGAAGGCGTAAATTCAGTGCCTGTTGCAGAAATGTGCCTTAAAATGTCTCTAGGAAGAAACCATGCAAACGTAATTATCCTTTGGTATTATCCCTTTTTTATATTTCTCAAAGCTATTCATAAATACAGGGTGGGGCAAAAGTAGGTTTACAGTTGTTTGTATGGAAATAATAGAATAATTAATAACAATACAAGAATAAATTCTCTATTTCATGTACCCACAACTGTAAATCTACTTTTTCCCTATCCTCTATTTTCAAATAATGTGAATATTACAGAACACTTTTGTTGGCTGGTTAACTTAGAACTAAGAGGGAGATCAGTCACCCAAATATTTTTAGAAACAACAAGGAAATTTAAATACTTCTAACTCTTAGACACCATTTTTTAAGGAACCCTTTTTTATAATTAAAAAATGAAGAAGCCAGCAACATGAAAATCACTCCTTTTCCTGGCAGGCACAGGAGTTAATGTATGTGCATTTTTAGTCTTCTCAGTTTGACAGGGGTCAATCACCATTTCATTTCAAAATTCCATCTATCTTAGCGATGGCCTTAGAACTATTGTGTCTCCTTTTCCTGGCTATGCCAGTCTTACTGTTTCTGTGTTCTTTGCCACATGCTGATTTGGGGAGCCATGCCCTGCAACTATGGCACATGACACCACCTCAGTGTACATTCTGCATAGATAAGGTACGACAGCCTTTTAACCTCAGCTTGCTGTGCATGCGGAGATGACAGCCCACCTGCACTGGGGAAACCAGACAAGCTACCGTGATGTGTTCATTCTTAATCACATTCAGTTTCTCCTAGGGACAGTCTAAGAAAATTACAGGCCAACCTAAGAGTTCAGGTTATCTGCTTCATACACGTGAGGCACAGGGCATCTCCACCACAGATAAGGATAAATTGTACTTTCAAACTTGACTTGTTTATTATTGTTAGAATTTTAATATGTAGATCATGTAAGGCTCTTGGTCCTTATACAGCATTTTACCATGCTGTGTTATAATTAAGAGTGTGTTTCAATAGCATAGTATGTATGTATGATACTCAGACACATATATGTAAGTCTGATTTATAAAAGTGTCATATTTTCTTAAAACGTAATTGTGTTTTTTGTTTCCTTTGGTCTTACCATGAACCTACCAGAATTTATAACATTTTATATACCTTTGCTTAGCTTGCTCACTTCAAAATTTTCAGGCTTCATTTTAAAAGTTTTTAAAAATAGAATTTAGTCACCTAAATTTCACTAAAAGTGGTACTGACTAATCTTGAGGTGTGTCATTTTCCACATGTATGGAAGCATTTGAATGTAATAATAAAGCATATGAGCTTCGGGGCCTGGCACCCTGGATTCACATCTCAGCTCTCCCCTATACCAGTAATTTTAGAATATATCATCCTCCTTGGAAGTCTGTCCTTGATTTTTATGACTGTTGATAGGTGCCCCTTCTCTCCCTTGGCCACTTGATTTCAGGTTCTCCTTTCTGTTTCCATCTTGAATGTTTTTGTTCTCCCAGTTTCTGTCTGAAGCTTTTTTTTTTTTGACTCTTTACATTCTCAGTAAGTATTTATAGAATCAGAATTTCAATAATAGTACCTTCTATCACTATTGTGAGTCCTTCACCCAGTGCCCGACCATAGTAAGTGCTCAATAAATGTTTCTTATTGTTCTTATTATGATTATATTATATTAGTAATACTATTATAATAACAAAGTTATATTAAAATAGCAGTGTGTAGATAGTCTGCATTTTATAAATGAATACTGTTTGTTTTTAAGTTTACTTTTATCACTTGGGACACATTTTCTCATACATAAAATATTACAGATAATTAAATAGCAATAAAATTTGCAAATGTTTAATTAACTTAGAAATAACTGTTGGGTTTTAAATAATTACAGAGTCACAGGAAGTTATGAAGGTAGTGTAGAGATTTTTGTGTGCCCTTCAGCCACTCTTCCTCTTTGGCTATGTCTTATATAACTATAGTACAATATCGAAACCAGGAAATTGACATTGGCACAATATATGTGCAAAGTTCTATGTAATATTTATAGCTGTATTTTATTTCAGGGAAACGTAGTTCTGCAAAAATGGCTAAAAGGAAGTGAAAACAAAAATAGCAGTAATGTATTGTGGTTTATAGCATAGAACTCTTGACACTCAACATAAAACAACCCTATAAAAATTGTGCAAAAATTTGATCTTATACTTCATTATAAGACAAATACCAATGGCACATAAGCACATGACAAGATGCTTAATGTCATTATCCATTAGGTTAAAGCAAGTAAAACCACAGTGCGATGCTACTACGCAACTATGAAATAGTTAAAGTCAGTATAACTGACCGTGCTGAGTGGTAATGCCAATGTGTAGCAACTGGAACTCTCCTGCATTGCTGGTGAAATGCACAGTGGTATAGCCATGTTGGAAACAGTCTGGCAGTGTCTTATTATTTTCAACGTACAATTCACCATGCCATCTAGCAATCTCACTCCTAGAAATTTACCGAAGAACAATGACATTTATGTTCACCCAAAAACTTATTAGTGATAATTATAGTGGCTTTATTTATAATGACCAGTATCTGGAAACAACCCGTTGTTTTTCAACTGGTGAATGAATTAACCAACCACGGTACATCCATACAATGTACAATAATACTACTACTTAGCACTAAGAAGTAACAAAGTACTGATCCCATCTATGTGGGTGAATCTTAAATGCATCATGCCAAATGGTAGTTCCATACTGTATAACTCTATGCACATTATAATACGGGAAAAAAAAATACCCTGTGAGGACAGAAACCAGATTAGTGCTGGGGACTGTGCCTGGGTGGAGTGGCTGTCTACCAAGGGACACTAGGGAATTTTTTGTGTGCCAGTGGAACTGTTGTATATCTTGATTGTTGTAGAAGTTGCATGACTTCATTTTTGGTCAAAATTCATAAAAGTCTAAACATTAAAGGATGAATTTTACTGTATGTCATTACATTATAATTTTTAAATTAAGTGTAAAACCAGATTCTTAGTGTTGCTGGATTGACTGTGGAAATGACTAACAATACTAATGATGATTCAGTGGCATGGGAAAAAGGAAAATGCAGTGAAGAAAAATAGGAGAAGTAAAAGAATGTAGATGATAATACAAAGGGAACTGTTTCATCGTGTAGAGCTCATGACTGCCCACATCCCCCCCACAGTCACTGTTTACACTCCTTCTACATGACATTGGACCTTTGTGGGTAGAGTCTTCCCCTCAGAAGGCTTTTTACATAGATCTCCCTTCATTCAGAAAGTTCTTATCTCAGGTAGCTATTTCCATAGCTAAAATCTTACTGCTGAAATCATTCCTAACAAAAATTTTAGTTTCTAGTGCTTCATCATCGTAATCATTATATCTCATTGAGAATTAAATGAGATATTTGTTACATTAGCACATGGCTGGCACTGAATAATGAAGTGATGATGTCAACTCTCATTTAATAGATGAGAAATTAGAAGTTTAAAGTGGTTGTGTTATATAGATAATAATTGAGGAACTGTGTTAAATCTGACCTCCTGACCCAAATCCCATGCTCTTTGCTAGTAGGCTGTATTCACCTTTGAGTTAGACAGCTTCCTGATCTTCTCAAAGGCTGGAAACACTCTTAGGCGGAAGGTAATTGTTTCCAGTATTTGCTGTGAAAATGATTATTTCCGTTTAGAGATTCTACCTGTTTTTTGTTTTGTTTTTCATTTCAGAGGACTTTAAATGAATGCAGTACTTAAAATGTTCTCTGCCTTAAGTCCTTGGGAGAAATAGGTTACAAGAGAATGGGGGAAGTATTCTTAAATTAAGTTTTAAAATATCCTCACAAAGTGTCATTAGCCTTGCAGGGCCTGTCAAACGCTCGTTCACTCTTACCTGGTGTCAGATCTGTTGGAAAGCTTTGATAAACAGTTGGTATGGCAGAGACAGCTGAAAGCCTCAGAGAGGTGCGTTGAGACACGTAAATCTATCATCTAAATAAACTCCCCTAGTGGCAGGTGCCTGAGCACTCTAACTCACGATGATGTGGGCACATGGGTTTTGTTAACCAGAAACAGCATTTTAACACTGACAGCTTTCAAAAAGACAGCTCTAGACAGGAATTTGCTATCTGAAGAACTGTAAACTCATCTTGCCTTCCAATGAAAAGACTGTAGTGCAGCTCACTTTATAGAGAAGAGGATGCCATTATTGAGTTTATTTCCTAACATTTGAATCTTTTACACGTATAAGCAATATTTAATGAGCTGTTCTTGAAGCTTGACCAAAATGAGAACTTTGGTTATAGAAAGTTATGTACAACTAAAGTTTGACCTTTATTTTCATGCTTGTGATCAACCCTTGGTCAAGTCCACTTTCTGCCTTTGTATTTAAAAAATACAGATACTTTTGAAGTATTTCTAGCACTTTAAATTCAGCATCAACATTTCATTTATCCGCTCTTTGTAGTTTTAATTATTTGAGAGTAACCCTAAAAGGCCAGATCATTATAGTTCACTGTTTTGCCCTGCCTTTCGTGGCTGCTATATAAGGTATTAGGGAGTGAACCTAGCTGACTGTCCAGCATTAATGTGGACACAGTCTCATTGCCTGTGTATACGGGATACACGTTTTATATGGAAAAGGTCTTTATTCTATGGATTGTCATGAATTTGGAAGTTTACAGTGGTCTCAGGATGTCTGACTAAACCTCCTACATACAGTGAATGGATGATTTTGATCCTTGAGAATGATAGTCTCCTTCCTTTATATGTGTGAGGCAGTAAACAGAATCCCCTCTTTCTTGAGCAAAAGAAGGGAGGTGAACAAGTTTCTCCCCAAGTAGATTCTGAAGGAAAGTGCTCAAGCTGTGATGGGGAGGATAAGCAATGAGTAGTTGTCAGTCAAGCAGTTCTACATTCGGGTGTTTTACCAGTGTCCCCCCAAACAGGTCCCATAGCTTAATACTTTTGCTTGTCATAAATTAGTTACATTTATTTCTGCTTATGCTGAGTTTTTAAATACTTTTTAAAATACTCAACGGATGTATTTAGTTGAGTTGACCTTACTTATCAGGAAGGATAAGCTAACTAGTGGGGGTGGGGGGACGGAGAGACAGAGACAGAGACAGAGAGACAGACCCCTTCTATTGGGCATTTTATTTAGTCATTTTGAAAGATTTTTATTTCGGAGATAAATCTTGATTGCAATGATGTGTCTTGTTATTGTTCTTGAAACAAGTCAACCCTCATTGTTGAAACATTTATGGACCTAACGTTTATCACATGTGTGTGCTGCACTGGGTGCTGTCCCCAGTGCCATTGCATACACTCCCCTTGTCCTCAGTGGTTCTCTATGTGTTGTGATTTCGGTCCCCTCTTTGCCACGCCCTTTTGTAGGCACCCTCCTGTAATGAGATACCAGTAAAAACAACAATACCCCCCTCCAAGTTCTTGCTCTCATGGTGTTTTATGCTAGGCAGTATTTCAACCTTTTTTTTTTTTTTTTTTTTTTTTACTGTAAACTCAGATGATTCTAAGGAAATTAAGATCAATGAAATTCATTTAAGGTATACATATGGGAAGTGGCTGGGCTGATGTTTAATTGACCAGTATCATGCTAAAACAATTGCTGTTTGCACAAAAATTCATTAGTATCTGCCATTTGGACTATTTCAACTTTTGATACATTGTATATTTGGGGGTAGACTTGGAATTTAGACGCAGAACTAAAGCGATAATGAAGGCTTACTGTGAAAATGCAGTTAGGTAGAAACTGGAAAGTTGCATTGGCATTTCCTCCCCCCACCCTACCCTCCGCCCCCACCCCCCAGTCTTCTTTAAGATACTGTTTCTCATCTTAGATGGGAATAGTCAGCGTCATCTCTAGGGTGGGACCCAACAGCCTAAGCTCCTGCTTGAGTCAGTCCATGGATTTTTCCTAAGTTACGTCATCTCTGTTTTTCCACTGGAACCTTGGGACATTGTGCTCAGGTATTTTAAGTTTTATTTGTTCACTTTATGTGTGGATAAAGCTACTTCTTCTACTAGTGTACTTTCCCTATCCTTGAACCTCTTTCCTTTTGTAATTGTGTCTAACATATATCCTATGAAAGCCTCAAAAATAGCTACTGGAATCTTTGCTAAGTATGCGTTGAGTTAATGATTTCGAAACATCCTGAGGTCACCAGCTATACCATGGAGGCACTGAAATAGGAGCCTCAGAGGAGGAGCTGTTTGTCCCACAGCACGTCACAGGCTCGGGAGACCTGTTTCCTGAGGAGTCTACTTCGTAGCTCTCCGCCTGAATTCTGCCTTCCTGCTGCGCATCAAAGCCAGCTCCTCGTTTTTTGTTTTGGTGGAATTATCACTCATTCATCAAAATTCTGTCTGGGTGATAATTTTTGTTTTTGAAAACAGATGTGGAAATTGAGCTGACAGATGTTGAGAATGGACCTGTTGTTGAAGCTCATGTTGTCACACATGCTGTAGGAAGACAGGTTGTTAGCATTCAGAATGGAACACCTACAGTCTAGTGAATTAAAGATGCTGTTTGCATGTCTTTTGGATTAGTCTTTGTAGTTTGATTTACATTGCTTAGGAGGTAATTAAAAGTCCTCCACCTGATCTGTGCTAAAATAAG
Source organism: Mormoops blainvillei (assembly GCA_004026545.1). NCBI lineage: Eukaryota > Metazoa > Chordata > Mammalia > Chiroptera > Mormoopidae > Mormoops > Mormoops blainvillei. Next base: position 130,693 of record PVJD01001498.1, read on the forward strand.
TAAATATGAAGTAGTGTAGCTTATATTTTAGTGGTTAGCAAGATATACTAATGTTTTTGTGTTAAAAATTCCTTTTCATTCTGGGTGCTCTGTACCAGGCATTGTCTAGGTAATCCTCCAACAACTCTTTGAGGTTGATATCATTATTTCCATTTTGTACTCGATAAAACTGAGAAGAATTGAGTAATGTGAGCTCATACAGCCACTAAGCAGCAGAACTTGTTATTCTCACCTACTGTCCTATCTGTAATAATTTTGAAGGACGGTGGAGTCAAGCATAAAATGGAGAAATGGAGGCTCTGTGATGACAGAGATACCTTTAACTTGCTTCACAACTGCTGAGTCTCTCGTCATACTGCCCTGGGCCCCACAGAATGAGAGGTTGACCCATCAATGCAGTACAGCCTGTGGTCCACATTTTGCCCCTTCTAGACCAGTCACCCTTTTGCATTGCTTGAAAAAAAAACCTGCACTCACTATTCATTTCTGTACCTGGGTCAGATATCAACCTGAGCCAAGGCAGAAAGCACACAGCTGCACTTTCACCTTGGGCTTCTCAGGTTCCTTGGCCAGCAGATACTTGGGCCCTGGGCTCAGAGACTGCACTTTTCACATGTATCTCCAGTGTAATTAAAGGGGAAAAAAAGTTCTTCAACATGTCTGTTTAATAATTCTTAACGTGTCATTAAGAATCCTTCATAAACCATGTTTTGATGAGAGAACAATTTAAGATAAATTATACAAGCAAAATGTTCCCAATTAATTTTTTTTTAACTGAACAGGGAAAAGACTCAAAATGTCATATTGTGGTTGCCTCTGGATGTTAGGTAATTAAAAAAAATAGTTTTATATACACTGTTGTGTAATTTTCCGTTTTTCTATACGAAACTTTGCATTGCGTATGAAATCAAATTTTAAAAAAAGTAAAAGTATAAAATTGGGGAAAGTGTTATTTAAACACCTTGGGTTTTTATATGACTTTTTGTCTAGTGACTTCAGTAGGAGGGATATGGGACTAGGTTATAATGCAGAGAGTATCCCTGGGCTTCCTCCCTTTGTCTTCAACACAAACACCCTGGTCATCTTTCCTTTTTTTTTCTCTTAATTCTAGACACATTTTTTTCTCACTAACGTTCACAATTCCATATTTACTTTCTCTTTAATGGTTCTTTTTGATATGGAAGTTTCCTTTCTGGTATCTTCGGTAGTCGTTTTTAGAGAATCCTTGTTTTGCTTGCTAGCTATGATGAAGATCTGTATTTTTAAAATGATTTTCATTATCATCTGTCATTTTTAAAGAATATAGCTTAGTTAAATTGAATATGAATTGCTTTCACCCTTTTCTGGAGGTTCCATATCCAAAAAATAACAAATTCAAAATGTACTGAAATTTCAGTCTTTACTTACTATATTTTTGATAGTCTAAGTCAATTTATTCTTGTCAGGTGTAATTTCCATGTGTGTTAGGGTCTCCAAACCATCCCCAAGTCTGATGCTTCACTAGGAGGATGAACAGAACCCAGCATATACTTGTACTCACAGTGATGATTTCATCGAAAGGATACAAAGCAGAATCAGCAAAGGGATAAGGCACATGGGGACTAAGTCTGAGGAAATCAGGTGCAAGCTTCCAGAGTTCTCTCCCAGTGGAGTCACACAGGACTCCTTGATCCCCCCAGGAATGAGTTTGTGACCACACGTGGGAATGTTGCCAACCAGAGAAGCCTGTTAGAAAGTCAACATGCAGAGTTTTTACTGAGGCCTGATCACATAGGCACCCCTACCTAGTATGATCCAAAATTCTAGACTCCTTGAAGGGAAGCAGATATTCAGGACAAACCACATGGTACTGTACAACAATAGGTTGGTCACGGTGAACCATTCTTAGCAGGGAATGGGAAAGGCCTCCCAAAATCCAGTTTCCCAGACACCTGCCAGGGGCCAGTCTTATAAGCAGGTCTTTCAAAGGATAGAAGTCTCAGGCCTTTCTACACAATGTGTAATAACAACTAAAAATAGGCATTTTCACCACAGGCAAAAATGAGTTTGCTGGAGTAAAGAATGGCCGTGCTGTGTTCATTAACCTCCACACAGGTGACTTTGGACATCTTCTAGCTCAGTTCTTGCCTTTGTAAAGTGCACTAGAACTTTGCACTTTAGAATTCTGTGATTCTGTATGCTCTCTTAATATTTTATTTACATCAGTGATTCTCAGACTGGGGTCTTGTACCTGAGGATTATGGGAAGACTATCTTATAGGACAGACCCCCAACTTCTGTACATACTCATTTCTCATAAAGATCTGGATGAGAATAAACCTTGAAGTGGGCTGCTGGTTTTCCTTTCCCTCTACCCCTTTCTCTTTACAGAATAAATGTGTTATTCTCAGATAAATAAAGGAACGATTCTGAGGGCAGGTCTGGAGAGAGCCAAGCAAAGATAGATTGGGTAATAAATACTGGAAAACAGCATGTGATTTTTACCTAGGCCATACATTTATTGCCAAAATGGGGACCTTATATATTAGCTGCTCACTAAGAGCAATGGTCTTCTCTTCCTTGGTCCACAGCTAGCCCACATCATTCAGCCCTCTTACAGGTAAGAGCTCAGCCAAAGGTATTGAAGTCAAAGGTGACAGATATCACTCCCAGTCTTTGCTCCTAAGTATCCCCGTGAGCCCTCATCCTTACTGTTTTCAGGAATGGAATTAACCTAGAAAGAGATCTGGGTACCAAATGCTAAGATGGCAGCGCTTTCGTCCCTGAACGACTGTGGAGGAAGGCTGCCCCACTGCACTCTTTGCCAGCTCAGTGCTGATACGTAAGCCAGGAGTGCAGTTCTTTCGTGTTTAAGCCATTACACAGCTAGGGGCCAGTATTTTACCCTAAATACGTCCTTGCTTATCTCTTAGAATTAGAATTCCGAAATGAGATGCTTGAAATGGGGATTGATACTAGTATGTTTATTTTATTTTAAAAATAAACCCAGACTTTTTCTGATAGAAAATATACCTGTTTGGACAGATTCATTTGGTAATGAGGGAAGCCTTTGTCAATTATGTTGTCTGTTTAGCAGACATTTTACATAAACTGGGCTTAATCTTCAAATTTGTTGGGTCAAAATTTGACCAAACAATATTTAAAGCACACCTGTAATCATATCCTGGAATTCTATGCTAGAAGGTAATATCCTTTACCCTTTTTAAATATTGAAATAGAAAAATTTATAAGGGCCAACTTTAACATATGTAAGGAGAGACATAGTTTTCCAAAACTCCTTTGGGGACTATGAAGCAAGAACATTTGAAGAACACTAGTGTATAAGAGAGGACTGCTAGTAAGTAGTTGAAATGAGCCTTAGTTGACCTGGTCAGTACAGAGTCAGTTAGTTTATTCACTTGTAAAATGAGCTGAATGTTTGGGGCAAACCTAAAACAAACGACAGAGACTGATGCTACAGCTTGAACAACTTCTACTGTTGTAAGTCTTCTGAATTACCCTCTTAAAATATGTGTAGATCTCATCAGGCAGGTGAATGGAGAGGCTGAGTAAGTGATCTTCCTGTAAGAAAAGTGTATGTGTAGGGGGATTGCTCCACTAAGTGCTGCCAGTAAACCTGAAATTTTATTGTTCCTTCTCCTTTCCTGAATCTCTTTTATGTGCGAGGAGACACATAGATATGGGATGGACCTCGGGACCTGGGCCAAGTGTTTGTAGGAAAGAAATTGAAGAATAACCAGGTAACTAAAGTGCTAAGGGAGGGACTTAGTCGAACAGAGTGCAGTTTCCTAAATTTATGACTTGGCAAGCCTGGAGCCCATATGGTTTTAAATGTCTTAGGGGAAACATTCCTACCTGTGCCCCACACAGCATATAAAACTCACTGCAGTGAGGAACAGCAGAGGGAAGCCTGAGCATCTGTCCTCTGTGTAGCTATGTAAAAGATCAGAGGAAGTCATCAGAGCTCACAGTTGGTACTCCCCCATTGACTAAAAGTGTCTCCAGGAGTGTGTCCCTGGCATTCATCCACTGTGATGATGTTGGCAACCATAAATGCCAGAATCACACCTGGCATTTCTGTTGAAAAACATTGAACTCCCAATGGGTCCAGAGCCTACTAGAGCGATGGGGAGATCTGGGAGTAGAATAACTGCTCTGAATGAGGAAGTATGAAGACAGACCTCTTCATGTTGATGGAAGGAGTCATTTGGGCTTCCAGTGCCTGCAAAACAAGTGTCTAAAGCCCTGGAGGTGAGTTCAGAGGTGCAACAGTAGAACACAGATGAGGTACAGTAAGGAACGGCACATGTGACCTCAGAAACTCAAGGGACAGCGTAGACATCCCCGATTTCTTGCACTGGTATAGAAATCGCATGACAACAGGGTCCTTGAGAGCTAATTGCTGACTGAAGGGACTTTCTAGGAAGGTATTTGGTTGGATAATGTTTAGACATTGGGTGCTTTCCACTTGGTCTGGTCTGTGTCCTTGTGAATGGCATCGTGGTGACTCCGAGAATGGAGCCATCAAAGAAATACTACTGAGCCATTCCTCCAGGACTGAGACTGTGACCTGTTCATCCTTGCATCACTGGAGCCTCACTTGGGGTCTGAGCCCATACTCGGGAAAGGTTTAGATGATAAATGAATGGACCAGTTACTAGGCTTCCCTCCATCCTCTCCCACTAGCAGGCACAGAGGGACTCAGACTAACGTTCATTAGGAATACTATGTGCTCACCCAAGTTTCATTTCAAGATCCTTAACAGGTTAGATTCAAGAGGAGGTGAGAGGAGAAACCAGTCAGGCATTGTAACTGATACTGTGATCAAAATAGGACACTAAGGGCAAAGGCATCCCATTTAGAGTGACTCCACAAACCCTCACTGATCTTCCAGAGCCTTACCATTCCAGTCCTCTCTGAGGGTAATGATGGAAGCAGTAGTGCTGCTCATGTAGCTATTTGCAGAAGCAGAACTCTGACTGCTTCTTGCCTGTGAGTCCCAGGGTGCCTGCAGAGGGCTGCATGCAGTCCTTTTCCTGCGAGAGTCTGCTTTGCTCCTCCAGCCAGCACTGTCTGCTGACTTGACATTTCATCTCGAGACTACCAGATCTCACACTGCTTCAGAATTGTTTCCTTGAGGGCAGGAAGATCTACAGGGAATAAAAAATGAAATGGGCGAATTTGTCAAGCATTTGCAGTAGCAAAACAGTGAGCTGACAACAGGAACTTATGTGTATTATTCAACAGAATAAATGATCAACTTGTATGTAATAAAAGGAAATTGTCAGATTTAGGAGAAATGATAAAATATAGCACCACATATTAAGGATCTGTTCTTTATTTAATATTTATGGTCCTACCCATTGTTAGGGTTCAGTCCCAAGCAGGGATGAGACCTGCAGTTCTCTATTGTCTATTTTTGTGAAGAAGTTTGTGTAGTATTTAATTATTTATCAAATAAGTAGAGTTCTCTGAGTTTACCAACCTGCATGTACTCAATATTTCATGAACATTTTCCCTCATTCTGAGTCAGTGTTTTGTGCATGTGTTTGTATGTGTGTATTTACATAAAACACATACATATAAAATATTCATGTTAGTATGTGGGGATGTATGCATTTGTGTATGTCAGAGGAGAGAGGTTGATGATATTTGCTTTGGCTATGTCTTAACTTTAGCTCAAGATTATCAGAAAGTCTAGATTATCATTTCTGTACAAAGCGCAGACCACCAGGAGGGATCTTGTCCCAGTTTTGCCACTGACTATGAAACTTCAGGCAAGAATTTAGTCTCTGGATGTCTAATATTATTGCTACTTGTAAAATAAGATAATCATATCTACCTTCCAGAGACATAACAGATCGTGAATTATTATGTATAAAGTGCCTGAGGCACATGGAAATTAGGTCCTTTATGAGACAAGATGGCATAATTTAAAAAGTAAAATTGTTGGACAGATTATGTTCTTTCCATACCATCTCATCTCTCAAACAAAAAATAGGAGCGGTCTTTCCACTGTACCTCTATGAGAATTTGGTTCCAAGTCTTAAAGGGTTTGTTTTTGTTTTTGTTTGTTGTTGTTGTTGGGAGAAGATTGAATGAGTAAAAGCATTATGTAAAGACAGGACTAAAAAGCTATGGAGGCTTGTAGGAAAGAGTAGTCCATGGTATGCAGTGGCAAAGGTACTCAAATGATCACCTTTATATCCCTGCAATTAAATGCCTAGAGAAGACAAGGCTCTGAGTGACCAAGTATTTGCTGCCATAGAACATTTTACTGAAAATAAGGAGCTTAATGGAGTCAGCTGGTTGCTTCTAAAGCACGGGGGAACTTAGGGAAAGAAAATAGTGAGCTTGGGGCTTTTAATTTCCTGTGAGTGGTAATGACCTGTGTCGCTACTAAACTGAAGCTTTAGGAGCCACTGCGTGGTGCCACCATCTCCGTTTTTCCATCTGTGGGAATGGTGTGGTTCCCTCCGCCTGGGCCCCAGATTAAGGAGCACCTAGAGCAAAGTCACAATCAGCATTCAAAACGAACAAGAAACAAACTTTATGATATTAGCCATTGAAGGTTTGGAGATTATTAGTATTGGAGCATAAAAGATGATTAATATAAATCTGTTATCATGTGCTTTTGGAAAATGTCACATATTGTCCTATAATAGGGCCCCCTATGTTCATGGATGTGTTCTTTAATAATTGTTCCAAGCATTGATTTTGTCCTCATGCAGGTCTCCATGAACATTCATAAAGCTTCACCATGAATGATACCCAGTTTCACTTTGTGTATTTCAAACACTTTCATATATTACCTATGTGATCTTGGTGAAGTTCTGGGTTTGCCCTGTGCCTCAGTTCCTTCATGTGTAGAGTGGGAATATTACTATTGCCTATCTTATGGAGTTCAGAGATTAAATGTATAGTATGTGAAATACCCTCAAAGCAATATCTGATATGTAAGTATTATTAAATTTACCTAAAAATATTTAATGAGTACATACCATATTTCCTGGTCCTGAGCAGTTCCTTATAAGGGCTTATCAGGAAGAATTGTTAACGTCCTGCTTCTAGTGTCCTGAGAGCTCTAGATCTAGGAAGGTAGATATGTTAGAAAGTGATTATGAAGAGGTATAGTACCATGAGAACGACCATCAGGGAGACTAACCTGATTTGGAGGGTCAGGAATGGACGGCCTTGAAGGCAGACATTTAAGAACTGAAAGATGAGTGAGTGTAGCCAAGATAAAAGTAGAGTTGGGGGAGTAGTAAGTGATCTAGGTTAAGAGAGTAGTGTATTCAAGGACCCTGAGGCAGGAAGGAGCTAGGCACGTCAGAGAACTGAAAGAAGCCAGTTGGAGCAGGAGCAGCAGAGAGGCCAGGGCCCGGCAGAGGAGGGAGGAGCCCTGGAGCGGTGCGGCTGAGGAGGGAGCGGTGGCCTCTTAGAGGCCGGGCGTCTTGGCCACGTTGTGTGGCTATGGGCAAACACCTTTTTTGGGCCTCAGTTTCTTATTTCTAACATAAATGGTCCTTTCAGTTACAAAATTTCTCTTCTAGGATTTTTCTTGCCCTTTCCTTTCCTTGTTTCAAAGAGCCAATAAAGCTGTGCCAAGTTATTTCTTATGAGTTCCAACTGTTTAGAGAGAACTAAAAGGAACAACCAAAAGGAGGGTAAAAATAGGCTCTTCCTGGTCTGATGCTTAACCGGACTTTTACACTGTAAAGTACTGAGTCATGATGGCTGACCTTTAGAAGCTCCGGGTCCTCGGATGACATTTAATTTTGCTTGAGGATGGCACCATAGCGATAGCTCCTGCTAGATACAGAGAGGCAAACATTAGGGTTATGGTCCTGCACCCCTTTTCTGCTCATAGGAGTATGGGGTTTTTAAAGTGTTGGTTTTTTGGTTTTTGTCCCTATGCCGCTGGCTCGCCCCCCCCGTTGTGGTGTTGTTTTTTTTTTGTCTCAGACTGCATGACGAGATGATTTTAGCATTTATAGAAAATGGTGCTCCCCACCGGGCTTATACGTTAACCCCTCCTTGAAGAGAATAGAGCATGCAGAGGAAGAACTTAGGTTTTATTTCTTTCTCTTTCTTTTATTATTTTTCATTTTAAAAAGCTACTCACCCCTACTGCATTTGAGTCCAAGAGCAAGAAGGAAAGTTTTAAAAATTGGTAGATATCACTGTAGTTTAAAACTTCACTGGCCCTAATTGTGAATTTGTGAGTTGAGCCATACAGGCTTCCGATTGTGTGACCTCTTAGGTGCATTGATTGCTGTAACACACGTGTCAGAATATTTATTACTCTGTTGGGTAAATATGCCTTCTGTCACATAGGGGAGCAATTATCCACATTTTGGGCTGTGCTTCTCAGTGGAATCTTTATAGGAAAGTGCGGCTGGGGGAGGGAGTCAGGAGAGTCCACTCTGGAGCAGGCTGGTCTATCAGAGATGCCCACCCACCTTCTTAGTCCCAGTCCTTCCTTGCCCCACCCCACCCCCTGCCCCCCGATCTGGGGAAGAAAATGCTGCACTGGGCATTGCCCTGGTCAGCCCTCTCTCCTGCCTGAGCTGCTGTCAGAGTGCTCTTGACCTTGGACAATTTGGTAGCTGCCACCAGAAGACCCCTGGGATCGTGGACCGCAGGATCATCTGGCAGGCACCTTCAAACTAGTGTACCGCCCCACCCCATCTGCTGCGTACACTTTGTAAGGACAGGGGCCCGGATAATTCATACTTTTCCCTAAAGCTGATCTGCCTGAGAGCAGGCCTCCCGTCTACAGAGGTTCCTGTCCTCCATCCCCTCACATTCTCCCACTGGACATTCATTCATCTTTGTTTTTACTGTGGTACCTGCTTTGTGTTGGAAGACCTCTGGCATGCTAAACAGAGGAATGATGCAAAATGCTGTTTTTAATAAAGTTGAAAATGGAAAGGAATGTAATGACCCAGTAATAGCTATCTATTTGCAACACAGGTGGCTCCTTTTCTTTACTTTTGGCAAAATTAAAGGAGTACCCAAAAGATGTCAGCTGATTGTGATGAATGGTGGCTGCTGTGTATTTTAAGCATTTAACTCCAGAAGAGTTAAAAAAATGAGAGACATTGTTGCAACAAAACTCCAGTCCTATCTACTTATTAATATGAATGCCTTTTAAAAAAAGAAAAATATAATTAAAATGACACTTTTCTCATTCTAGCAGTGTGATATATGCCCATACTTACATAAACTGATTTAAAAAATCTTTATTTGGTTAAGGGATACATTTCCAATGAATATTAACTTTACTAGTTACCAATATTGAAATATATATAGCTTTGACCAGTTATAAACTGAAAATAAATATAATTATTATTCAAATTAGAAAATTTTTAAACATAGACCCTTGTTATAGGAAATTTTAAAAAATGAAGCCTCAAATGAAAACCCATATTTTTGTTATACAGAGGATTAGGGGAGAGTGGTCAATAAAAGAGTTTTAATCATAAAAGTATCTTTGGATAAAATTTTGTGGGGGAAGTGGAATAGAGGTAATATAAGTTTAAGGAGAATAAGCAATGCTATAAAAACTGTTAAAGAAGAACTGTTCTTTTTTGTTGTTAAATGGATAATGTAGTTCTCAAATCATGATGGTATTTAGAGATAGGTGTTTTATTTCTAAATGTCAATATTTAATACATAAGAATTGTAACTTTCAAAATTATTTAAAGTTAAGATGAGAAATTTTATGTGTTTCCTTCAAATTATGTAAGGGAGTACACAGATTTTCAAAATTCTATCTGCTTCTTGTTCTTGAAGGAGGTTTGGGATGCCACAGTGATTTCCAAATCTCACTTGGGGAGTGTCTTTTAAAAATACAGATTTCTGGGCTGCCATTTAGATGTCTGAATCAGTTATACTCAGGAGGATGGGACGTTATTTTTAACTTGATTTTCTGCTTCCCACTAACACTGGTGCAGTCAATTCCAGGACCAGTGTTTAGTCCCCTGTGTCCACTTGCTTCTCCCTCCTTGCCTGAAGCTCCTGCTTTGTCCCCCTGGGAAGGACTCATGAGGTGGGAGGTGATGGACTGCTGTGGGAGTGGTGCAGTGGCAGGTGCGCTGCTGGGAAGGAATCATGAAGCCAGAAGTTCCTCAGGTGTCATTTGTGGAATGGGGACCTAGAACAAAGACCATTGTGTCCATTCACTTTTAAGGGAGGTTCACATCCTCTCCTTAAGTGACCTTTGCCTAGCGCAACCTAAAATGCAGCATTTTTGAGCTCTCCTTTAAGAAGTTTCAATTCTTTATTGCAATTTATTAGACTTAGTAATCAGGATAGTATTGGCCCAAGATGTACCTGGGATCAGTCAAAAAAACATTGATTTGAAAACAATTTGGCTTCCAAAACTTGAGTTCATCAAAAAATCAAAAGCAGTCAGTGATTTCTAACCATCCTTCTGGGTCTTCTGGTTATAAAAAAATTCCCTCAGGATATTACATGTGGCTATTATTAAGGAGTATGAATGAAAGAATCTGAAGGGTTTGACTTAATGGACTAAATTTGCTACACATTGCTAGAGGTGTGTTGTCTTTCTCTTCTTTCTTTTATGTGAGAAATTTGTTGCTGTTTCCTGTGTCTCAACAAGATAAATGAACTAATTTAAAATATTTTCCACGCCTCATCTGTCCACTCCACAAGCTGTCAGTGGGCTTGGATTGGGAGCTTGTGTGCCAGCGGTTTTCAGCCTGTATTGTTATTGTGAAAAAAGAATGTCGTTTCCATAGCAGCTTGGAACGCCTTTGCAAATGTGCTTTCACATTCTTGCAGGATTGGGTAAGAAAGTCGATATTTGGTTGAGCTTTCTAAAGCACACTTGCTTCACTCAAATGAAGTCATTACATTTTTTTTTTTTTAATTGAAGAGGTGGTAGAAAATTTTCAAGAATTGATGAAGGGAAAAATATTTGACATGAGTTAAAAACCAACACAGAAAGAAACAAGAGAAATATTGGAGTTATTAAAATGTAGAATTGTAAATACTAAATTGGAAAAAGTTAATATTTTTCTTTAAGATAATGCTTCTAATTTTACTGTATTTTGTGAGTTGAATAATTTTTTAAAAAATCTTGGAATCTTCACAGGTTATTTTTTTTACAACCACTTGAATTTGTCATACATTCCTCCACATTTAAAGGAAAAATTATATACAGAGCATCATAGTGCTGTATGACTTAAAGGCTTTCATCCTCTTTTGCATCAGGATTAAGCTCTTCACAGCATTTACTTAGTGTGTTTGTAGAGAAGGCAGAGCCAAAGAAGTGATAAGTTGGAAAGCATTTTTACTGTTTCTGAGATAGTACAGATGGTTTCCTTTTGGAATTTCTGAACTTTTTTCTACTTAATAATACATTTTAATGAGTCTTTGGGGGAAGTCACAACTTTACTACACTGCTTATCTCTGCCGCCTGCTCACATGACACAATACTCTTGTGAGGTATAATATTAAAATCATTTCTGGCTAAAAGTGGACTTTGGCTTTTAGCCTAACACTGAGCAAATAACCTTTCCAGTTCAAGTTAAATGTTCCCATAAGCTCCTTAAAACCAAATTTTACTTGTTAAAAAAAGTTACTGAATATAATTCCCACAGGATAAGGTATGGAAGCTATTTAAATTAGAATTTAAAAAAATCATTTCCATGATTTGCTGGCTTGGTCTTTATTTTGCTATTTGAGGGATAAGTACTTTGCTAGGTTTGTAGTGAGAGGTCAGAGTTTTCTCAGGGGAGTTTGATGTACATCAGATGGGTTCAATTACTTAGCTTGAACTGTAGCTTAAAGCAGAATGTAGCCACCTGCCACCCACTGCCCGTGTGCCTTCACTACGGAATCCTTGCAGAATCTCTCTCAGCACCCCTCTTTGTTCTTAACTGTGACCCTGTTATTGTCCAGACTCTAAACATTCAGCTCCCTCATTATACAAGCAAGGTCAGGCTTTCTGTGGTTTCCCCAGTAGGTCAGCCCCAAGGTAAATGAAAATTTGATAGCTGCACCAATAACCTCTTCAGAGCTTTCTGTAAGAACTTGACAAGTAGAGTCTTCTAAATATTTTAACACAGAGACTTTTAAAAATGACGGTTACCTCTTCCAGGACTTCTAGGACCATTTTTGACAGTGGCATGTAGTATTTTTATTTTATTTGAAAACATCATTTGGTGTTTTATAGAAAAAAAATAAAATACTTATCTCCACAGCTTGTTATCAGCAGAGAGGATAGTCATTCTTGGGTGGATGGAAGGTTTATTGGTGGAAAGATTTGGGAAACTATTTTGTGATAAAGGATTTCTTTGCATTTTTGCCTCTAGTCAAGTAGATTACTCCTAGGTTCTTGCTAAGGAAAATAATCCCTCTGGTGCTGCTTTTAATTTAACCAAGTTAAATTATTTTCAGAAGAGTTAAGCATTCTTTGCATCAGTGCCTGGTGTGGTCAAATGAAGGAATGGCTTTGGATGGCCTAGACTTTTTTATGATGCACCATTTGACCTTCCTGCAGAAGGTTCAGTACCATGGACTAGTCAAAAAATAGCACCATTTTCACTTGACTTGGCAATGTGTGTTGTATACCCTTCCCTAGACAGATATCACTTTATAAGCATATTTTTTTTGACTGATGTTATAAGAGTTTATGTTTCCTATGATATATATCCAGTGTGCCCAACTGTTTCTTTCAAAAAATAGACACACACCGCAATATCAATCCATTGTCATGATTTCTCACATATGGCCACTGATAACTACACTTAACCTGCAAGGGGAATAATTAATTATACATCATGTTCTTGTTCATTAGGTGAAAGTTGGCAAGATTAAAAAAAAAAAATCCTGGTAGGACATAGGCTTTTTATGAGCAAGTGGGCCAAATTGTGAAAACACCAGCACAAAGCCTGAAACCCGGGGGTGGGGGAACCAAAATCCTGTACTGCTTGGGGCTCTGTTTTAAATCTGATCCTCTGCTGAGTTCATAAATGTTTCAAATGAACCTGAATAGGTGACTCTTTCTTCCCTGGGGGTTTTTCAGATGGTTTTCAATGGACACTTTTAGTGTGTCACTTTCATAGAAATGGCTTTAACCCAATTCAAGTCCAAAATGCGGTCTGAATTTACTTGTGAGAAAAAGGGAAACCCTATATAACATTCGTCCAATTTCACACAAATCTGGTAATGGAATAGAATAATTTTTTAATCTCACTATATAGATTTATTTTAAACCAAGAAACTTAAAATCACTTAGATAGAGTTTTTCCCTCTAGAAGAAAGCAGAAATACATGCCCCCTATACTTTAAGAAGAACCTGTGAGCCCATATATCTTAGTGTCCTTTATTTGATGAATGCTAGATGGAGACATGATTCCAGTATCTAATTTTTTAAATTATATTTTATTGATTATGTTATTATAATTGTCCTGATTTCCCCCTTTGTCTCCCTCCACCCAGTACCCCCTAGTCCTTCAGGCAATTCCTCCATTGTTCATTGTTCATGCCCATGGGTCATACCTGTAAATTCTTTGGTTATTCCATTTCCTGTACTGTACTTTACATCCCTGTGGCTATTCTGTAACAATCTGTTTGTACTTCTTGATCTCCTTACCTCTTCACCTATTTTCCCCCTCTGCCCTCCCATCTGGCAATCTTCTTTTCTTTTGCTTTTATGGTTCTCTTTATCTTTAACCTTTGGCATTTTAATTATGGTTTGTCTTAGAGTAGGCCTCTTTGCATCCATCTTGTTTGGGACTCTCTGTGCTTCCTGGACTTGCATGTCTATTTCCTTCACCAAATTAAGAAAGTTTTCTTTCACTATTTTTTCAGATAGATTTCCAATTTCTTGCTCTTTCTCACCTCCTTCTGGCACCCCTGTGAAGCGAATGTTGGATCTCTTGAAGTTATCCCAGAGGTTGTTTATACTGTCATCTTTTTGGATTCTTTTTTTTCTTCTTGTTCTTTGTGGTTGTTTTTTGCTTCCTTATGTTCCCAATTGTTGATTTGATTCTCAGCTTTATCCACTCTACTGTTGTTTCCCTATAAATTGTTCTTTATTTCAATTAGTGTATCCTTCATTTCTGAGTGGGTCTTTTTTATGCTGTTGAGGTCCTCACTAAGTTCCTTGAGCATCCTTATAACCAGTGTTTTGAACTCTGCATCTGATAGGTTGCTTATCTCCTTATCATTTAGCTCTTTTTCTGGAGTTTTGATCTATTCTTTCATTTGGGCCATGTTTCTTCGTCTCCTCATTTAGGCAGCCTCCCTGTGTTTGTTTCTGTATATTAGGTGGAGCTGCTTTGACTCTCTGTCTTGGTAGTGTGGCCTAATGCAGCAGGTGTTTGATAGGGTCTAGTGGCACAGGCTCCGCTTATCACCCAAGCTAGTTCCTGGAGGTGCATCCTTTATGTGGTCTGAGTATACTCCCCTCTTGTAGTTGAGCCTTGGTTGCTATTGGCAGACAGTGAGACAGATATACCCAGGCCAGTCAGCTGCAAGGACTGGCTGCGACCACTGACCACTAATCTCTGCCTTTCGTGGAGGATCGGCTTTGCAGTGGCAGGGTGGTCGTCTCTGACATGGTCTGTAGCTGTTCACTGGGTGCGTTAGCCCAGGGTTTCCTAGGTGCTGCAGGCCAAGGTCAGCCCCCACTTGTGTTTTACCCAGGGCACCCTGCCTGAGCTGTAAAGCTATCTGAGATGGCTGTTACTTGTCCTGGGCTTGGAGATTCCCAGGTGAAGCCAAGCTGTGACTCTAATCTGGCTGCCTCTAGGGCTCACTGCAACCATCTGTTGCTTGTTTGATAGGACTCGGGAGACAAGACCAACCATTCATATGGAAAAGAAGTTTGGGTGGGCCTAGAAGTTGGGTGGGGTGGAGCCTCTGTGCCTCTCCAAGGTGGGTCCCATAGTGTTAGCCAGGTTGATGGAGCCTCAGATTTGGTACCAGCCCACTGGCTCCATGGGGACAGGGCTCAGCAAAGGGACAATGGTCTCTGCTTGCCCCAGTGCCAGACATTTCAGTCTCTTCCTGCATAGACCACTGGTGCCCTTTCAGGCTGCCACCCTGATGCTGGAGCTCAGAGGGAGTGAGTGTGGGTAGGTGAGCCTGTGTGTGGGCTCCCCAAGAGGAACTGCTTAGGGCTCTAGCAGCCTCCTCTACTGACCCAATCGCCACTGGTTTTCACAGCCACAAGTTTTGGGAACTTATCTTCCTGGCACTGGAGTCCTGGGTGGGCGGAGTGGGGGGTCTGGTGTGAGCCTGGGACTCCTTGCTGCTGAGATAACCCTCCCAAATTTTTATCTGCATGGGTGTGGGGCCAGCCTGTTCCATGTCTGTGCCATTCCTGTTAGTCTGGATGGATGTGGTTTCTTCAATTCTGTCATTGTCAGACTTCCATTCGACTCGATTTCTGATGTTCTTGAGTGATGGTTGTTCTATATTTTAGTTGTAATTTTGATGTGGTTGTGTGAAGAGGTGAGCCATGTCTGCCTACATTGCCATCTTGACCAGAAGCTCCAATGTCTAATTTTAAAAATAATTTACTAAACATGGTTAGGGCAGAATAAAACGAAGAATCTATTTACTTTGAGGTCCTGGATGGAAACACTGAATGTGGTAAGGAGATTCCCTCCCCCCGCCCCATCATAAAAATCCAGAGATAGATACACTGGTGATAAAGAATTAAGTTGTGGTCATCACACATGCCATTGAAGTGGGAAGCTGGAATTGAAGAATGAACTTGTTGCCTGGTCGGCAGGAAAAAACCACATGGCGCTGAGTGAGGCTGAACAAGGGAACTTGGTATAGATTTGTTTGAGAAGGTTTTTGATGCTTGCCCTGACACAGGGCTCCAAGTTTATAAATGCTATCACACTGTTTTATAAAGATTTGTTTAAAAATTACACTCTTTTTGTTCCTCAGTGTTGCCCTTTCCTGATAACCAGTGTGATCTGTTTTTCTACCCCATTGTGTTGTATACCTAAGCTGTTGTGCCTTTTGCTCTGACAACCTAAAAGGATCTGATGTATTATCACATTCTGCTATTTCTTTCTTTTTTCCTTCTTTAAAAAAAAAATAGTAACATCTAAGACAATGATCCCATTCATAATTGCTTCAAAAAAAAAACAAACCTAGGTATAAATTTAACCAAGGATGTAGAAGATAGCAACAATGGCTATGTTTGTAAAGCCTTTTGTGTTTCGAGAGCACTTCTGGATCTATTATCCCATTAATTCCCACAGTGACCTTGTCAAGTACAGCTGTGGAATCTGAGGTTCAGAGACACATGAGAACTTGCCCAGGAAGCCTGCCCTTTAGTAGGAGAGCTGGACCTCACTGTAGTCCCTGTCAGTGCCTCTACTCTGGCAGGTAGGGGCCGGGAATTTGGTCAGCCTGTACCCGCAGGCATTATGAGCCCCTAATCTTACCTTTACAACAACAAAAAAAACACCCAGAGGACTTGAACTCTTCTTTCTGTTTCCTCATTTTGCATTAATCTGACCAGGGCCATTTGAAGAGGATTCCAAAGAATAATATTTTTCTTGATAATTTACCATTGAAAAGTGCCGTTTTGAACTCAATATTGTAGCACTGAAATATATATGTATATATACACTTAGACAAAAATAGTTTATATTCTACTGCCCTGAGGCTTGATGGACTTCTGTTGTATGGAGCAGCAGAGGGGCCCTCTTTATATGTGGGGCATGCACACAAGAGAAATAGAGGTGTGTGAATTTCAAGATGAACTGAATTATCTTCATCTTTTAAAAAAGTAATGTGGATGATAGAAGACCACACTTGAGTTTTATGATTGCCAATGAGCCATAATATAAGCAGTAAATGTCTCTCAGAATATGAACACATTCTTTCACACATCTGCTTGGGTAATTCACTGTTCTGTTTGCAAGGATCTCACAGAAATGGAATTTTTAAATATTGAGAAAATTCCATCAAGAAATAGAGAATGAAAAGCTCATTATAAAAGCAGTGCCAAGAGTAAATCAGATATGGCCTACCATGTGAAAAATATTTACTTTTAATAGAAAGGAACTTATAAAAGAAGCTAATGTTCTCACCATTTGGCTGAAGAGTTAATTTCTGGGCTACTTGAATACCTATTTGAAAGTGGTCAATTTTTCATAACATTATAGATAATGTATTATTATTTTCATGAAGAAAATCTGCATATTTGGAATTGCTTTACTCCTCTGTTGCAGCTACAGCTTTTTATGACCTGGTCATAGCTAGTTCTAAATGCAGGGAAACTGAGGGTAGTATATTGTCCTTTTGATTCATTGTGGGAACAGATCTGTGATAGGAGAGGAAAAAAAGTAGCTCTAACTGTGTCATGATTTATGCCCAATCTTTTATTATTATTATAAAAACAATAAAACAACAACCCTTAAGAAAAAGAAAAACCCAGGATTCTACTAAGCATGATTTTTTTTTTTTACTCCTTGAAATCTCTCTTCACACTCATGCATAGTTGTAATCTCTGTGTTTTAGTGATTGTAGACATTTTTAATCTGTGTTGGGCTTGTTTCATGGACTCCTTTGGCAGTTTTTGGTTTAGATTGTTGATCTCTTTTCAGAAAAAAAAAATGGTTTTAAATATTTAAAATAAAATACACAGGATTACAAAGGAAACAGTAATATTGAAATGCACTTATTAAAATATTTTTAAATTTCGTGATATGGTAACATGGTTTTCTATCAGTGCATGTGGCAAATCTGAGTAATTATGAGCATAAATATTTTGAAACTGTCTGTGGATCTGAATGTGAAAGGGAGGAGAGCCAGGGTGGTGGAAGAATTTCACATCCGGCTGTCCCTATTATTCGGGTGGAGGAAGAGGTTCAGTTGTCTTCAGAATGTGAGGAATTGGGCTGGGGTTGAAGTGATAAGGTTTTGGGACAGGGGGCGACATAGGTTAGCTTTTGCTATGTCTCAGTTACTGTGTAAGACCTCTTGTATAGGTTATTTCTTTTATACCTGAGAACAGCTTCATGAAGAAGAGTTGCTCTTTTAATCTTTACTTGACCAGTGTGACAACTGAGATTGGAGAAATTACCCACAAATAGATCATTGAAAAATGTTGGCCATTTACCAGCCCCCAAAGGAAATGTGCCTTAATAATCCAGAGGCCATGTCCTGATTTGTAATGCAATGTGAGGCCAGAGTGAGGACAGCATTAGGGTTCAGTCCCAAACCTTTGACCAGAGCTTCTTTTACCACCTTTGCCCATTCCTAAATTAGGAAAGATAAAAATAATTTCTAAGTGACCCTAAGGGCCACTTGAAATTGTAAACCCCAAATTTGTCTTCTGTAGAAGACAAATCCCCAAACTCAACAGTTTAGTGGTTTTTCTCCTGAAGCAACTGTCTTAGACACCTGAACTGAGCAAGGCGGTGGTTAGGGGCTGGAGGAGGAGGATGTGCTCTGGACTGGACAGTCTGTGTTCACACAGGGGACCATACCAGAATCAGCTGTTCTCAGGGCCACAGTTACCTCTGCCAGAGGAGTTCTTCCTCTGAAAGGTCACCTGGGACACACCTGCTTTTCACTGACTTTACAGCAGCAGTTTCCAACCTTTTTGGCACCAGGGATCGGTGTTTTGGAAGACGATCTTTCCACGGACTGGGGTGAGGAGATGGGGCGTGGTTTCGGGGTGATTCAAGCACATTGCATTCAAGCTCACCTCTTGCTGTGCAGCCAGGTTCCCAAGAGGAACTGGTCCTTGGGGATCCTTGCTTTATACTTTTTCATCACTGCTTCCTCAGTTTTATTTGGAGACATGATGCCAGGGTAGTTTAATTTAAGCATTAATTTTCTCAGTGTGGCCTGCTGCTGGCATAATTGAAAGACAAGAGGCAAAGAGGTTGGGGCAGGCCGCAGACAGAACAGTTCATGGGTGACTGTTGCCAGTAAGCTTTAGGTGTATTCAGAGCCCTTTGGGACATTTCTGGTGTTCAGAGCAGAAAGGATACCCCAGCAACAGCAGCCTGTGCAGTTATCAAAGAAAAATCACGAGATCTCTTTATTTTTCCTTTTACTGACCACTCAAGTAAGTACGATTCACCAAGATAAGTATGCAGCAGGAATATATATAAATGTTCATTTAAATGGTTAAAAATGCCTGTGGGGAGTTGGATAAGAGAGAGGTGCTTAAAACCTGACTTGTGGAGTTCAGTTCCTTGCAGATTAGCAAATGGGAGACACACTGTTTAGTCCCTGACCTCACCAATAAATGTAGTTTTAATAAATACACTGAAAACAGGGATTTGAGAAACCATACACACCTCTCAAAAAACATTGAACAAAACAACACTGCAGCTTTCATGAGGTTGGGTGTTTGCATTGAATCAAAATAAATATTACTAAGGATAATTAGTTTTTATCTTTGACTTATTTTATGTTTTTGGTCAGACAACTTTAGGCATTTAGGCTTGATGCCAGCAATAGAAATGTGTCCTAATCCATGATTTGATAATGCTATTAGCAAATCATATGTGATATTTATAATAAATAAATATTTTTTTGCCTGTCCTTAAAACAGTAGAAAGCTTATAAGCCAGACTTCCTAAATTGTGTCAAACAGGAAAATTGTGTTTCTTTTTAAATTTAACAATGAGAATTAAATGATTAAAATATTACCATTTTTATATTAATTCAGAGAGATCTAAAAAATAAAGTATTTTAAAATATATTTTATGATTATGTTATTACAGTTGTCCCAATGTTCCCCCCTTTGCCCCCCTCCACCCGGCACTCCCCCATTTCTTTTGTCAATACCCCCCTTAGTTCAGGTCATGAATATGCATGGGTCATGCATATAAATTCTTTAGCTACTCTATTTCCTATGCTGTTCTTAATATCCCCCTATTCTGTACCTACCAATTTGTATTTCTTATCCCTGAACCTTTTCCCCTATTGTGCCCACTTCCCCCTACCAACTGATAACCCTTTAAATGATCTTCACATCTATGATTCTATTTCTGTTCTGCTGGTTTGCTCAGTTTGTTTTTTAGATTCAGTTGTTGATAGTTGTGAATTTGTTGCCATTTCAATGTTCATAGTTTTGATCTTTTTTTCTTAAAGAATTCCATTTAACATTTCATTTAATAATGGATCGGTGATGATGAATTCCTTTAGCTTTACCTTGTCTGGGAAGCACTTTATCTGCTCTTTGATTCTAAGTGATAGCTTTCCTGGGTAGAGCAATCTTGGTTGTAGGTCCCTGCTTTTCATGACTTTGAATATTTCTTTCCAATCCTTTCTAGACTGCAAATTTTCTTTTGAGAAATCAGCTGACAGTCTTCTGGAAACTCCCCTGTAGGTAACTAACTTCTTTTCTCTTACTGCTTTTAAGATTCCCTCTTATCTTTAACCTTTGGCATTTTAATTATGTCTTGGTGTGGTCTTCTTTGTGTCCCTCTTGTTTGGGACTCTCTGTGCTTCCTGGACTTGCATGTCTATTTCCTTCACCAAATTAAGGGATTTTTTTTCATTATTTTTTCAAATAAGTTTTCAATTTCTTGCTCTTCCCCTTTTTCTGGCACCCCTATGATTTGAATGTTGGTACATTTGAAGTTGTCCCAGAGGCTTCTTAGCTTCCTCATTTATTTTTGAATTCTTTTTTTCTTCTTGCTGTTCTGATTCAGTTTTTTTCTTCCTTTTGTTCTAGATCATTGATTTGATTCTCATCTTCATCCACTCCACTGTTGATTCCCTGTAAATTTTTCTTTATTTCACTTAGTGTAGCCTTCATTTCTGCCCAGGTCTTTTTTATGTTGTTAAGTACCCAATGAGTTCCCTGAGCACCCTAATAACCAGTGTTTTGAGCTCTGCATCTGATTGCTTATCTCCATTTGGTTTAGTTCTTTTTCTGGAGTTTTGTTCTGTTCTTTCATTTGGGCCATGTGTCTTTGTTTCCTTATTTGGGCAGACTCCTTGTGATTGTTTCAATGTTTTAGGTAGACCTGCTTTGACTCCCCGTCTTAGTAGTGTGGCCTGTTGTAGAAAAGCATACCTAGTAGTTAGATGGGGAGGAGCCTTGGGTAATTGCCAGGGCAAGGCCACCCATGTGAGCTAGGTTGATGGGTGTCTCAGAGATGGCATCTCCGCTCTGTGGCTCTATATGGAGGATGGCCCAGAAAAGGGACAGTGGCTGCTGCCTTGCCTCTGGGGTTTCGTCCAGGTGGAAGCTCTCCCCAGCATTTGCCCCGATGCCAGACACTTCTTCTCTTCCCCATGTACCAGTGCTACCCGGCTCCTTCTCCAGTGCTGGAGCCCAGAGGGAGTGAGTCTGCATAAGTCCTAAGTCCATTTCGGGCCCTTTAAGAGGAGATGCCTGAGAATCATGCAGCTTCTTATGCCCCCCCCAACCCCCACTAGTTTTTATACCCAGAAGTTATGGGGACTTCTCTTCTGGCACTGGAACCCTAGGCTAGGTAGTCTGGTATAGGGCTGGGATCTCTCACTCCTGAGAGCACCTTCCTGATTTTTATCCACTACACATGTGTGTGGAGACCACCTGCTCAGCGTCTCTGCCTCTCCATCTCTCTGCCCCTCCTACCCATCTGGATGAATGTGACTTCTTTAATTCCTTGGTTGTCAGGCTTCCTCCATACAACTCAGTTTTTGACAATTCTGAGCAATGGTTGTTTTGTAGTTTAGTTGTAATTTTTGCTGTGGTTGTGCAAGGAGGTGAACTGTGTTTACCTATGCCTCCATCTTGGATGGAAGTAAAAAGTAGAGTTTAGAAATCCTCCTAAGTTATAAGTAACTTCACAAATCTGAGTAGTTTTTGTAGGGTAAAGAGCACACACATCAGTGAATTTAGCCGGGCCTAGTTGTACCAAAAAGGACAAAGTACCTTATTTTAAGGTAAATAATTTAGTAGTTCTGAGTTCTAGTAAATGCTTTATTCAGGGAGAGTAAGAATTTTTGTTTGATCTCTTGTAAACAATAATTTCAAATAATGAAATTTCCTCTAGGAAACAGGTGCTCTTTAATATTAAGAAATAAAAATGCAAATGCAAAAGTGCTTAGGGGACATTTACTTTGTGGTTTAGACTGGCTGTCCCTGCCCATCAGCTGAAAGATGTTTAGTGACAATAAGTGCTCAAGAAGATTTGTTCCAAAGCTTTCTATATACTGTAATTGTATACCCCCTTCACCCTTTAAATTTGAAATAAATGATGGAATCCAAGCATGCTTTTAGAAAAGTATAAAGGATGTGATTGATTTTTCTCAGTAAAGATAACATAGCCTGTTTTGTGATTCAGCAAATGCTGCTCTATACTATTAGTGAAATGCCTCTTTTAACATAAGATTGTGATGTTACCTTTAATACTTAATTTATTTAGAAATGCTGTTCCTTTGGTTCTCTCTCTCTCTCTCTCTTTTTTTTAAATGTCTGGGTTTTCTGATATCCCAGGCAATAAGTGCAGATGGGTAGCTGTGATTTTTGCTGGGGACGTGGGGTGGGGTTTAGGAAATAAAGGCAGGGAGCGTTCAGGGGCTAGCCTGATTCCCCCACAGCCTCCTCTCTCCTTCACTTGTGTTCGTTCCCACCACGTTATTTTTGCTGTTCATGTGACTTGCGCTTGGGCCTGTGCTGAACTAGAATTCAAAATGGGATCTGACTTCCCCTGCTTCTAACTGCTATGAAATTTTGTCCACATGGTAAGGAATGTGGTTATTTGGTCAAGGTACTCACCAGATATGTACCTTAGATTACAAGGTGAATAGAATTTGTCCAACCCCAAAGGAGCTAAATTGGTCAAGCAAAGAGACAAGTCTGACCAATAAGCATTCTTAGCCAAAGGTCACTCTGATTTTCTGTGTGGGCTGCTCTAGAGAGCTGCTAGGTTGCCTGAGGTTTAAACCTGATCCACTCAGAAAATTTTAATAAAATAATAGTCCTGTTTTCCATCTAAAATTTAGCTACCTCTGCTAATCGATCATTGTTCTTTCACCTTGGCAAGTGAAAGTGAGATCTGTGCCAGGGCACTACTGTCTAAGTTCTTCTGAGATCTCACCTTTCTAGGCTGTCATCCCTTAGCTATACTCATACTTCTTAACTCATCTTTGCCTCAGTGGTTTTCTACCCATGAGCTGTGTTACAGTCATCTAGAATGCCCTTCTTCTTTTCTCGTTCCACCACATGTGAATTGGCTAACATCTGCTAGTTCTTCAAGATGAGCTCAGAATCTACCTGATGTTGTTGACTTCCCTATTTCTCTAAAGCTGTGCTGGGTAGCCTTTCCAAGCCATGTGGTAGACCCTATGTCCTTGCTGCTGAAGGCTCAGCCAGCATGTAGCATGTCCCCAGCACTCTCCAAAGCAGTGTGTGACCTGGTGCCGAAGCATTCCACATAGCCTCTGAATTCCAAGAAATTAATTATACAAAACTTTTGACTTTGGAGAAATGCCAGTTCACCTTATTACAGGTTCTCAGGAGGCAGACTGATGGAACTGACCCAGCAGTTCCTGGACTTGGTGGCTTGTGGCCCTCCGTTCTGAGTCGTGCACAGTTCACTTTCCTGAGCTTTCCTGCCACAGGACCCGAGCCATTCAGGCAGAGTCATATCCACTTCCTTGTTCTGCATTTGATGTACCTTAAGTGGCTGTCATGAAGTTCATTCTCTTCTAGATGTTCTCAGTAGAATGGTAGAAGTACTGGGGTAGAGGTAGGCAACTGAGGTGCACATGCTGGCCTCACGTTTGTTGAGCTAGTCTAGCCCTCTCTCCTTCCAAATCCAGTAGCACTTTATCTTGCTTATAATTACCACTGCAATACCTTTGTTACAGATATTTTTGTATGCCAGATTAAGCTACTTGAATACATGGATTGTATGTTTGTTTTTTATTTTTGTTTCTCCTGTCACATTTTGTATAATGCTTTTTATATATAAGATATTTAATTAGTATTAAAATGGCTGAAAGAATGAATTAACACATTATATAATGAAACAAACATTCCTTTAGTCAATGGCTATTTATTGAGCACCCACTATGTACAGTCAGTGTCCTGGTGCTGGGATTAGAAGATTTTTCCAGAAAGATCCCTCTTTTGTGATCTTCCCTATGGTGTATCTGCTGACCCAAAATGAAAGGAATTGTGATTGGGCTGTTGACGTAGTACATTTCAAGAGTCATTTGTTAATTTGTCAGTTTGTGTCTGAAGCGCTATAGCCTTTCCAGTGCTAGAATTGTTTTGTTGTGATTCTTATTTAGCAGGTCTCAGGGCTGGTAATGACTCTCCAGCCTTGTTTTGAGTAAGTGCAGCCTTCTCTCCGACCCCTGCCACCTCTGCCCATTTCTCTAGCTCTACCTCTTGGCCTAGCTGAGCTCATTCCTCCGCCCTTTTCTCTTCAGCCTGCTATTTGACTTTTTCTTAGCTTCTCACCTTTTGCAGGGTGAACCTTACCAAACAAAAGGCAATGAGATAAATGACTCCTGATACATATCATAAATAAGGATTTAATTTAACACACTTGACATCATGAGCCATTATTTTAATGCTCTGAACTTGAAGTGTAGAAATAATAACTTTTCTTGGGGGATATGTGGAGAGACAGAGGGCCTATCATGTTATGAGCAGTGGCATACATATTCAGAATTGAGCTTTACTGTATCATTTCATGGTGTCTCCTATTAGATGGCTAAGATAAGAACAATTCTGTGTGGCTAAAGTGGCATGAGACTACATATTAATTGCTGCCTCTTACAAAAGCAGCCCAAACCCTGCGGAGTCTGTGTACCTTGGATATGGGTTTTCAAAGTTCTCCTTTCTGTCTCTCGCTACTGCTCTTTAGCTCCCTGGATAAACTGATTTTTCTTATCAGTGTTCTTTCTCTGCTCCTTCTAAGCCAGCTGTTACATTCTGCTTTCCTTTGGTGAAGTTGTTTGCATGTCTGTTTCCCCCTATACTGGAAGCTCCTTTGTTGTAGAACTCGGAACAGTATCATGCCAGCGACCCCCAGCACTGACCAATGTTGGCACACGAGTGATTGACTTAGTAAATACTGATGAGCAGAAAATAAATTTTCTGAGTTAAAAAAGATCCTGCTTTAAAACCTGTGTTAAAGACTTGGAGCAAAATGGAACTTTCGATCTCAATCCTCTGACTTGACTACAATAATGACATTCGTTGAGTCCAACATTATTCCCTGTGTGAGTTGGGAGTGTTAGGTTGCTGTGTCCTGCTCAGGGAAGAAAGTGTCTTTGGAGAGCAAAAGGAAAAAGGAGTTAGCTAGTATATCATTATCATTAGTTTATTTGTCTGATAGGGAAGCACTAATTAAAATAAAAAGCATTCTTGCCTGTTTTGGAATTACCTGTCTATTTATGGAAGAAAAAAGAATCATAAAATTGGCAAAACAACAGTAAAATTGTACCACAAATCATATTCAAAGAAAAAAAGGGAAGAGGTTGTGCTTTGAACCTCCAACTCCTTCACAGCTCATCATTTCTTGATGCCCTTTGCCAAGCTGTGTGCTCAAGGAATCTAATGATACACAAAGCCTCATTGCCAGATACTTCATTAATTCCTCAATCCATTAGGAGCCTTAATGGCCTATGCTACTGGAATAAGTATGGAAATCCAGTCCTCCAAGACAGTACAGTGCTCTATAAATCATACGCGCCTGAGGATTCTCTCAGTCCTTGACACAGATAGATGAGAAACATTGTACCTCCTAAATTCCCTTATACTATAGAGGCTCTCAGAATAATGGACACCCTGTAACTCTCCAACCCAGTAGTTCTCAGAGTGTGATCCCTGGATCAGCATCATCACCATAACTGGGAACTTGTTAGAGATGCAAATTCAGTGCCCGCCCCACCCCCCGCCCCACCCATACAGAAACTCTGGGTATGAGGCCAGCACT
The DNA here is from genome assembly GCA_004026545.1 of Mormoops blainvillei. Lineage (NCBI taxonomy): Eukaryota > Metazoa > Chordata > Mammalia > Chiroptera > Mormoopidae > Mormoops > Mormoops blainvillei. Next base: position 156,608 of record PVJD01001498.1, read on the forward strand.
GTTTTTAGAAGGCCTCCCAGTCATCCTGAAGTACTCTAGTGTCCTTGTGGCATAGTTATATAATGAGGGGTCTTTTTTCACTGTTGAGGATATCGATGAGAGGCCCATATCTTGACAAAATGCCTTGATTGGATTCAGTTTAATTCAGCAAACATTGACTGAGCAGCTGTTATGTCTCAAGCATGCTTTCCCGGAAACCATAAAGGTAAATAATACTTTAAAGTCACTCTTAGTGTCATCTGTGCCAGCGTTTTCCTGGTGTACTATGTTGGTCTCCCTGGACATCAGCCCCTCCTGGACTTTGTGCTAAAGCACCCAGAATGGTAGTTCTCTGGGCTGCCTCATTTGACTTCTCAAACCTCCTTAATAATTGCCATCCAGAAATTGGCCCCTCATCCCTTTCGTTGTCACCTCAGAGAACTGTAGAAAGAATGGTGCTGTCTTTCTAACCCTTCCCTACTTTTAAATGACCCATATTCTTACTGTTCACCAGCTTCCTTCTGTCCCCATCCTTCTAGAAATTGGCATCACTCTCGACCCTCATCCATTTTTAGACTTAGGCAGCTGCTAGAGAGGTTCTTTCACACAGAAGACAGACTGTCTAACCCTGACCTTGAGCAAAATACAGTAGTTCTCTTTAGAGGAAGATACAGAATCTCTGTCAATGATTAATGAGTAAAAAAAAACAACCCCAAAAACCCCCTCAAAATTTACCTTCCTCCTCATAGCCACTCCTCTAGCCATCCTTTACTCACCATTCTTTGTATCTGTATTTCCATAGCTTCTCTCAGCATAAGGAGCATCCAAACCTAGAGAGAGTGTTTATGAGTTTATTTGAGCCAAACTGACAACAATTTCCAGGAAGCAAAATCTCAATAGATTGAGAAAATGCTCTGGAGAATGACAGTGTTGCAGTTTATTTTACATGGATTACAATCAAAGGAGGTGGGAGAAAGCAAAGGGGGGACATCTCTGAGACTGGCTAAAAAGTAAAATGAAGAGACAAATACTGTTTTACATTGGTGGGTATAGGATAATTAACAATATTTACAGCAGCTAGAGATGATATTGGGACAACAAGTTATAGGGGGAGATAGTGCCCTGAGGGGTCTGAAAAAAAGGGAATTACTCTGACATTTCAAAGGTATGTTATCGTAGATGTAAAAAGACAGTAGACAGGCTTACTTAAGATAAAGATTGACCTTTGTCAAGGAAGATAGCAGCATAGGACATGACTACCCATCATGACACTCACCTTTAGTTTGGAAGTTTTAATTTCAGACCATCCTATATGGTTGCTTTCAGTCTCTGGGTTTGTAAGGCTACCATGCAGGCCTCATCTGACCTTGTCAGGTTTTGTATGTGGCCCCTTTTCAGTCCACACTTCCTTATGGTTTCTTTTCCTACCAGGCTGTCCTTTATCTACCATGCTGCTAGAATGATCTTTATTAAATACTCATTTTATCATTTCACAGCTTACTAACTTTAAATATATGCCCCTGGCCTATAGCAGGGGTTAGTAAACTAAGGCCTGTGCTTGTCATAAAGTTTTATTGAAACATAGCTACACCTATCATTTGTGGATCATCGATGACTTCTTTTACACTACGATGGCAGAATTGAGTAGTTGCCAACTGGGACTGTATGGCACATAAGCCTAAAATATATGTTTATTATCTGGTATTTAAGAAAAAGGTTACTAACCCTGGTGACATATTTGGTCTTAGTTCTACTAATTTACAGTGTGCTTTCTTTTTGCTTTCACTTGTTCTGTGTTTCTATTTTTTTCCTTTTATGTCTTTGTTTGAATTAATTTTCCTTATTCTGTTTTTGTTGTGACATGATTAGTTAATTGGTATTTTTACCCTTTTCCCAGACAATTCAAGAATGTTTGAACATTTAAAACTTCATTATTATCGCTCCCTCCTTATATGCTACTATTGTCATCTATTTAAATTCTATATTTAAAACCCAGAAGACATTAACATTATTGCTTATAAAGTTGATATTCATTTAGATTTATCCATATATTTAGCATTTTGGTTGCTTTTTCACTTCTAGACGCATATTTCTGATCCTTGAATGTTGAAAAAAATTTTTAAATCTTAATATTTGCCTTCACATTTGAGTGATAATGAGGCTGGATATAGACCAAATTTAATTTTTCTTTAGAAGTTGAAAGGCATTGTTTCAATATCTTTTAGCATTCACTGTTGCAGATTGTTATCTGATGATCTGATTTTTCTTTTCTCTGGAAGATTTTGGGATTTTTTTTCTTTTTATTTGGAGGCATAAGATGTGTCTAGGATGTTTTTAGGTGATTTTTAAAAAATTAATCTTACATGTTAGGCTTTTTTCAGGTCTGAAAATTTTCTGTTATTTTCTCTTTTTCTGTTCCTCTAGAACACCTTTTGGAAAGATAATAGAATATCTGGATTGTTTCTGCATACTGTTTAGCATTTGTGTTCCATTTTTATTTTTTTTAATATTTTCTTTTATGTTCTGTACAATCTCTAGGCTCCATTTCCAGTTTCTAATCTGATCTTCAGTGAGATTCATTCCAATATTCAGCACATCTTGATTTTTTATAATAATATTTTTAAATTCTTAGAGGTGGTAAAGTAGTTGTTACTGTTTTTTTTAAGTTGATGGGATATATTTTAGAATCTCTTTTATAATCTATACTGTGCCTCTTTTAAACTGACCTTTTTCTACTTACCTGACTCCTTAACTCAGATATTCTTCTGTTTATTAATGATGGTACCTCTCTTTCACGGCATTTGTTTCCCTCAAATGTTGGTGATTTTTAAAGTATCGGTACTTTAGCTGCACATCTTGGGTGTGCTTGTTCTTTCCTCAGACCAGTGAGAATCCACTTGTCTTGCTGAATGAAGTGTTGGACCTGGGACTTGGACTCAGGTCAAATCAAATTACCTGATGTGCTGCTGATGATTGGGGGTAGGGTGGGAAATGGGGCTCGACAGGGTAGTTTTTCTTTTAGGTATTTGCTTTCACTCTTGGCATTGATCTTGCCAGAGTTGTCCCCTCAGAATTACCTACTGATACCTTTTTGCTGGGGATCTACTTGGAGTTAGTCATACCCTTTTTTGTTAGTGCTATTATGGTTTCATTCTTTTTCCTATACCTTTTTTTTAGTACCAACAGAAATATTTATTTAGGATGGGAAAGTATTTATAACATAGTATATATTAAAATGCTTAAAAAACTATAAGTATCACAAAATTTTGAAAAGCAACCATATCTGTATAAACTAATTGCCTAACAGGCCTCTTCATTAATTCACTTATTTGGAATTTTTGAATTAGTGGTCTTAAAAGAATCTCCTTTAATAGTAGGACATGCTAAGAGATCTTTAATTAAAAATAAAGTTTGAGGTTGATATATATGTCTATAAATAAAAAGTGTTTCATTTCTCCAGGTTACAAAGATGTTTTGTAACATCTTTGGTAGTTTCTACCAGGTATACATGTCTAAGTCATAGCAGAGACTTCAGCTAGGCTTACCCCAGACATGACTAGCTATCAGAAGTGACCATTCATTCAAAAAGTGTCTTTTTCCTATACCTTTATTTAGGGTTTGGGGCTGTAGGTATGGTAGCAGGGGCTGAGCCCACCAGCTTGGTCCAGTCAGTTATGTTTTTTAAAGCCTTCTTCCCAATGTTGTTGGCCCGGAGCATAACGCACTGCAGCATTCTAGTTCCATGTAGCATTTTGTCTTTCCTTCTTTCACAGCACTATTCCACTGTAACATTTGTCAGGAGTGTCTTATTTGTCCTTTTCTTTGCCTTACTGAATTATATTCTGTAGCCCAGACAAGCGTAGATGTCAGATTGCCACAGATGCCTCTGCCAGGACAGAGAACTGGCTTAGTAGCAAGTAAGTGAAAATGAGGTTTGGAAATTACTGCAGGTCCTCCGATGAGATATCATTTCATTCAAAGTTGTTTCTTTGTAACATTGATGAGATGCTGTAAGAACTTAACTCTTGTTTATATCTATTAGCCTATGGTAAAATCTGTTTCATTATGCATCGTTTTGTTTAAAGTCACAGAACCCATCAGCAACATCAATTGAGGACTTACTGTACTACATAGATGGTATTGCTGGATCCAGAATGGCTTCCCCACTGGGTGTTGTGTAGTTTTCTATCTCAGCAAGAACTCATTCAAAGTTTAAGTCAAACTTCTCAACCTTCTGAATGAACATCTTCCAAAGCATTGAGTTACAATAATCTATATAGTAGCGATTTTCAACCTTTTTCATCTCATGGCACACATAAACTGATTACTAAAATTCTGTGGCATGCCAAAAAATATATTACGTTCTTAGGTGATCTGACAAAAAAGTAGATATAATTTTGATTCGTTCACACCTGGTGGTTATTTTTGGGATGGCTGTTGTCATTTTTTAATTAGACAGTCTAAGGGAAACGAGTTCAGTGCCCCTGACTAAATAGTCAGGTATTGCGTTTTCAAAGTTCTTGTGGCATACCAGTTGAAAATCACTGGTTTGTATTTAGGTCGACTTTCTAAGGATGCTAGTTCTACCCTTAGAAATGACCACCTGTGGTCTTCCTCAGAAAGGGGGACACTTCCCTTACTAGATTCCAAGGATTAACTCCTCTGGGCTTAAGTGTATTCTTTCTATCTCTTTCACCCTTTTTGGAGGGCCTCTGTTTAATGAGGAAGTTAATGGTGGAGGAGGCTGAGAATTACTAATTTGTTAATTAGTTAAGCCATAGTACTCTTTCCCACTCTTAAACAATCCTATTTAATTAGGAAAATAGAAAGCAAGTTCTCCTTTGATACATCTTTTAATATATGAAGTTATTCAAATGCTGACCTCTATGAGTATGATTAGGCTCCTAAAAGATTATCTGATGATGCCTGGGGCTCCTGATGTGAGTTTTGCTATTATATCTGTCATTGCATTTCAAATGATTAGAATTTTCAAAAAGATGCCAACATACCAAGAATTACCAAGAATGTATTGAAACTGATACCGACAAGATATCAAGATAAGATACTAAATAATGCTTTTATTCATATTCTAATGAGGTCTTGTTTAAGTTCTATTGTATGGTCTCTCTTTCTGTAATTTCTTAATTAGCTAAGCCATGTCCTTCCCTCCCCTGACATACATACTTAAAAAAGCTTAATCGTACATTAAATCCAGATGTACTTGTATATGAAGATCAGATAAAGGCCCAGAATGTAGGACACTTATGGGGACTAGTGAGAGATAATACTGCTCAGATGAACCGTGAAGGACCTTTTATAAGCTTTCCTCTTCCATCTCATGCTGTTCCTTTTTTTTTAGAATGTCTTGGAGATAAGGAGAAGCAATTGAGGAACATTAAACAGGTGGTGACATAGTATTCATGTTATAAAGACATCATTCTGGCAGGCCTGGAGAAGATGAATTGAAAGGAAATGAAATAAAAGACAGAGATGCCAGTTAGGAAACCATTACTATTCTGGGCAAGACACCATGGGCAGAGGCAGAGGCAGTGGCAGTTGGTATAGATGGGTTAGGGAGAGATCAGAGCAAGATTAAGGTACAGAATCTATAAGACCGAAGTGGCTGATTAGATGTGAAGGCAAAGAAGAGTTAGAAGTTAAGTGCACATTGATTCTTGTAGGTCTGTGATAAAATATTACAGCCCCAAAATGCATTGAGTTTAAGCATCTTTTTTTTTTTTGTTCTGGGAAAGAAAATATACCTATAAAAGAAGAGCAGTTGCACCAGCATTCGATCAGATTGCAGACCTTTTTTATCTTTAGGAATAAAAAGTCGAGCGTTTTGATCATTCTGTTTCTTCTTTCTGAACCTAACCTTTGTTGTTCTACAACCATTTTTTTCCCTAACCCTCAAGTATTAGTTCACAAATCTTATATTTAGTGAGGCTGTTTTATTTTTCCCATCTCCCATAACAATTGTACTGATGATGTTTAGTGCTAATTGTATGCAATTTAATTTTCAGATTGTGGTAATCATTATTGCTGTTTTTATTTTCATTCTTTCTTCCTCGGGCATAGTCAGCTATAGATACTCAGCAAAATTATGCCCTTTGGGATGATTTTCAATTTTTTCACTTTGGGAGGCATATTTTTGTGTTAGTCATGAAGAGTTCAGATTTGGATTATTAAACACTTGAACTGCTGGTTTCCACATTGCACCATTTAACAGTTTTATATTTTCCTGCAAATGGAAAACTTAGTCCATCTGTGTGCTATTTGGGTATTTTTGAAGACCTCATCTAATTTAGGCGAGTATGTGCCTATCCTCCAAATCCATATTCTATCTCTTGATGTACAGAAAGGCCTGCTATGCAGGAAGTAAAAGAAGTAGCTTCAGTGTTCATGGGTGCACCCGTGGGCCTTTTTCTCAGCTCTGTGCCTGGAGAACCATGTGCAAAAGGGTATGGTTTTTAAACCACAAGTATTTCAACATATGTCTGGGAGCATGTGACCTTGGGAGTGTGTTTTCTTGATAGTATGTAGCTTCCATTGCCGCGGTTGCTCTCACTCCTTGGGCCCCTGGAGGGTCAGGACTTGTTGATGTAATGAGTTTTCTTCATTTCCAATGGCTGTTATTCTGTGAAGTGTGGAAATTGTTTTAGTTACAGAGTTTGAATTGATGTTCTTCTATGTTTTAACACTCCAGAAATGCATCTTCTGCAGACACCGCGTTAAGAGGGTCTCTGGAGCCTGCATCCAGTGTTCCTACGGCCGCTGCCCGGCCTCCTTCCATGTCACATGTGCTCATGCTGCTGGAGTGCTGATGGAACCTGACGATTGGCCATATGTGGTGAACATCACGTGTTTTCGACATAAGGCCAACCCAAATATGGTAAGACCTGCTTTCCCTTCCCTGATTCTAAGACCTGTGTGTGAATTTCCTCGTAATGTTACTCATTGTTTACATGTCTAGACTTGAGGTGTGGGTTTCTTGAGGGCAGGGATTATACAATATTATTTACTCATATTTGCACAGGACCCATCAGTGTCTGGCGCATGTTAGACATAATAAATATTTTTTGTGTTGAATGAGTGAATGAACAGGCATAATGATGTTGTCTCTTCTGGTTTTGGATTTGTATACGGCTACGGAGTGTGGTTTTGCAGATTGTGCATGGCACATAGCCAGGATGGTGGGGAGACCGTGTCTGGGAGGGAGCGATGTGAAAGTACCACCTGAGATTATGCAGTGCTTAATTTACACAACTATACATGATGGCCTTGGTTTTTATTTCACCTCTTCTAGAAGAAACAAAGGGAGCAATACAGTGAAGCGAGAGGGAGTGGTTGTGTATGTTGGGGGCCTTGCTGCTGGAGAGGGAATAAACTAGGGGAAGCATGGAGGCCCTGGGAAGAGTGGAGACAGTCACAGAAAAGCAGAAATGTTGAAGAGAAGTATAGATACCAGTTTTTTCTACCTTGACCGCCTCACTCAGGACCTATAAAAGAAGAGTGGTTCCCCTGTTTCTGGGGAAAGAGATTTTGCAACCAAATAGCATGTGATTTATCTGTAATTCAGTTTACCTGTCCTGGGTGAATGGAATCTTTCTTGTTTTAACTGCTTCGAAACATTATGGCAGTGTAGAGATGGTTGCTGTGCTTTTGTTAGCTTTCCAGTTCATGGTGATTGTTTTTGGCTGCCAGTGAGGAGACTAAAACGTTGCATCGAAGCTCAGTTTCACTAACTTGCTGCCCTTTGTTATCCCTGGGAGGTTTGGCCACAGACTGTTTGCAGCCTAACATGCTTGTCCTGTGTCTCTAATAACCTCCCGTAAGTAGCTTGCCAAATTGTCAGTATGGGTTTGGGGAGCCATGGCCCAAACATAACAAATCTCCCAGCTTTTAATGGTTCCAGCAACTACAATGGGCATCTTGAGAGATACTCGATGTTTGTGGGTTGGGACTCCGCAGTTGTGTGTGAACGTGCAAATGTACAAAATGACACCACCAACTGTCCTATCTATCTTAAAGTTATTTTCCACATTTTTCCATTGTATTAGGTCTAAGTCGCATATTTGTCTGTGCTTTTAAGTTCATGGGCTCCTGCTAAGAATAGTATTATGTCTTTAGCAGAAAATACATTTTAGCAACTTTAAAAATGTGATAGTATTAACACATTGCATCACTGTGGTGCTTTGCCATTTACAGTGTTCAGTCAGGAGCATTACCTCATTAGCTGTCATGGGTTTGAAATGTGAGTGAGGCCATGACCTCTGGAGTCAGAGTATTTGGTGTTCACACTTAGATTGTGCCAGCAGTAACACATGTGCAGCCTTTTGCAAGTTCCTGTCTCTGAGCCTCAGCTTCCTCCTCCACAAACAATGACATGCCTACTTCACCATGTGTTTTTAGTCCACAGCACAGAGCAAGCCTCAGAAAATGACAGTTGTAATACTGCTCTCTCTTTTTATGACTACTACTGCTGCTGGCTTTGGTGCTACAATCCTGTGTGAATTGGGACACATGAGTAGTATTCCTGCTTAAAGGAAAAGAAACCTAAATTCAGAGCAAGTTCAGTTGCTTGCCCAGATAGATTCAGTTAATGAGTGGCAGGTACTGGAATATAAGTGCCTTTTCAGCCCATACTCTGCTACTTGTTGAATTCTGAATCTCAAACCTTAGATGGTGCTAGAGGTGTTCATCCGTGCTTGGGATCATACATTGCCATTTTAATATTCCAAAGCTCTGTGGTTACTAATGATAGTGACGTTGCTATTAAAGAGATCCAGGTGTTTAATCAGGACCTCATTCCTCTTAAGTATGATGTGTGTGGTTCAGTTAGGTTTATGTTACTAATGTGTTTCACAAATGATGATGAAAAAGAAAATATTTGATTTTGAGGTGATTTAGAAGCTTCACTATACTTCCCTTTAAGTCTGGTGTACTTTGTAAGGGTAGGGAAAATATCAGATAATTTATAACATTACATGTGGCAGTTTTTTCTTATGAGGGAAAATTTTTAATGTTTCTAAATTGCTTTTGCAAAGTTCTGTAGTGGGAGACACTATGAGCATTGGATATCTGAAAATATATTGCTGTTAGCCTTACTTATCCAATATCCCTCCATTAGACTCCAGGTATGGGTTCCTCTCCAAAATGTTTGACCGCTGACCAGAGGGATAGAATCTAGCAACTCAGATAAAGAGCATTGTGATTGCCTCCATTGCGTTCAGTGTTCTTTCCTTTTCAAGCATAATGAGGTTCAGATTCACTCAAGTATTTCTCTTTGTGTAAATTGTGAATGCTAGGGGATGTGCTCCCTAGAGTCAGAACTGTACTTTGTCTAGGTTCTCAACCATACCTTGGTTATTTGGGAGTCATGAGCAATTTGCTGAATCATAGCAGTGAGTACTGTTAACATCAAGCTAACTTGGCAGCCTAACCCTGTCTTTTCCAGAATAGAGGATGCTTGTGCAATTTAGGTGAAATGAAGTATAACGCTACAGTTATTTCAGTAGGATCTCCATTTTTACTCACTCTTGGTTTTTTGTTTCCCTTGTTTTTTTTCCTCCCAATTATTTGCATTTTGCATCCAAAAGGACCATTTTAAGGCAAACTCTACTCTTTCTTTAATGCCACTGATTATTTTAAATATATTAGCTTATTCAACATTATTGAGCTTTGGTGTAAAATCATAGTCATGCATAATGTTATAAAATTTCATCTGATTTATTATCATATACTCTTTCATCAAATAGTAACACATTCTGTAATTAAAAAGGTACTATTTGAAAAAAATAGGTATCTTTCAAATTCTTAAAGGTAGAAAGGCATATATAACTGAAAGTGCATAGCTAATGCCTGTTATTTTAATCTAAATTTTAGTATGTGTTTTTCATTGTTTTTGTCAGACATGGTTTTTGACTGGCACCTGCTGTCTTTGAAATGTAAGGTTTTATTTGTGTGTGCATGTGTATATACACACATGTGTTTGTGTAGATAGTGTAGTACTTGACCACCCTTTGCCATGACCTAGTGTGACTTATTTCCTGTCTCTATTTCTGAAGGTTCCATTGAATTTATTCCTAACCTATAAATCTGAGTGCTGCACAGATGCTTGTAAGGAAAAGAAGGGAGAACACAATAAGTAGTAAAATCGGTTAGAAACTAGGAACATTGAAAACGTTTTCCTGCTCCAAACCAAACAATGAGCTACTCATACATTATACACTTCCTGCAGAGTTCACCCACCACAGGGTCCATTCCTTACACCTGAGTAAACTAGACAGGTGTCCGATGGAAGGGACGTTGGATTACTGAGGGAAACGGAGATTAGAAAGATGGCATACTCAGACTTTTTTCCAAGCAAATTGTTTTAAAAAGCCTTCATTTTAGATTAGATTATTTCACATATGCAGTGTAGGAGCACCACAGTCACTTGCACTTTATGCAATAATTCATTGCAATGATCATGGCCTGTTTCATATCCTATCTTACATAGGGTGCATCATTTTTATCTTCATGTCTTCATTTCTTGGAAAAATGACACTTCAGATATTAGTTGCCTTCATAGTTTCTAAGTTGTTGCTATTAACATGGACACAGACACCTATTCAAAAAAGAGGAAAAACTATTATAGAGAAAACATCAGTCAGTCTTTTCCCTGCTGTTTTGTTTATTTTTTGTTTAACATGATTTTAACTAGATTATGTTTAACCAGATCATTATTTTAACTAGATTAACTGGTATTCTGTCTTTTTATTTCCAGGAACTAGTACTTGGCCATCTATTGAAGCTGTGTGGTATAAGCTTGTTGAAAAATTTTTAATACTAGGGAATAAGATTCGTGGGGAAGAATGAGAACTAATATTTATTGACCATTTTTTATGTCAAATGTGTGTTAGATGTTTCACATGCATACTTTATTTCAAGGCAGTGTGGTTGGTGTGGATAATATAACGGACAGTAGTGGTTATATTGTCTTCTATATTTGTATCTTGAACTCTGGAAGGTTTTCTTGTATAATATCTTGTTATTCTGCCCCTCTAGCCATTCTTCCTCTTGTAATCTGGCACTTATCTTAGTAATAGAACTTGAGTCCTTGCTCAGTACTTACTGACTTCTTTTTCCAGCCTTTCTTTTTCAAGTCAGCTGCCAGGCAAGCCTCAGTACCACTTCTTCCCTGCCATCCGTGTGCATGACTCAGGACAGGAGGGCACACACACATTGCACAGGATCTGGTGAGGGACTCCGTACAAGAGAGCTCTTTTGGTTAATTTGTGCCCCTATAGACAGCAAACCTTTGACTGGTAATGGGGTGGGGATGCCTGTCATCACTAACTTAATAAAACCTTTCCTTGGTATGCAGGAACTATTCTTGCCTCACCAACATGAGAACAATGGATAATCAAGGCCCCTAAATTTTAAATTCTAGAATAGCAGTTCTTATCACAGGAAAATATTGTATATCCTATTATACTTTCAGTAGCAGTTATCAAGAAAATACATAATGACAAAAAATTAAAAAATCAATAATTTATATAAATTCATTAATTATAAAAAACCTGTAGTGTTTCAGGTTTATTATGGATTGAGAGACCCCAAATACTCACTCCCACTGTAAATTCCCACGTAATTAGTCAGGGATTTAGAGATGTAGCAGAAATGTAGCTGACCACAAAGGATGGAAGTGATGCAGCCTATCATAACAAAGCTTTTCCCCGCACCCTGCTAACTTAGTATATGCAGCTGCCTGTGTGGAGGATCCTGCCAGACCTGAAACAGAAGATACATTTTTGCTGTACCGTAGGCTTTTATACTCAAGACTCAGTCAGGAAAATATTATCTATTCTTTTCATTTAGTAAACTGTCCTAGTTCTTAAACCAGAATCAATCAAGGTCAACAAGACCACATGCTCTACTAGGGGAGGAAAGTAGACTCACTTCCCAGATGAGTACCTGAGAAATAGCTCCCTCCAGCTTTCTAGAATTCTAGAAAGTCTACCAAAGTCTACCCCTGACTCTGGTTTATGACTTTTAACCTAGTTGGTTCCAGTAGGCATTTGGGTTTGAAAACCTGAACCACATTTCACCATAGGTGCGTATGTTGCATTTCACTGTATGGTACCCCTTGGGTCCATGATGGGTGGTCATAGGATTATGTTTTTGTAATCAGGCAGTGTTTAGTTAATTTATACCAGTAGGTAGGACTTTGCTTAGCTATACTTTATATTATTTAACCTTTTTATGGGTATCAGTTGACCAATTTTCTTCATTCTGCTCGTGTCACACTTTGTGCAGATTCAAAACTAGGCACTCTAACTCAGAGCCAAGACTCTTAGCTGCTGTAATCTATTACCATAATAAGAGAGGTTAAATAAAAATATGAGTATAATGTTTGGGGAGCCCAAAGAAGGAAACTTCTGATTCTGTTTGGGGCAGTCAGGTAGAATTCTCAGAGGAGGTGATATTTGTGTTGGTTCTGAAAGGAGAGTTTGGATTTGTTGATGAAGAGTAGTAATGATGTTCCAAGTAGAGGGAATCTATGTGCGTGAACTTTTGCAAAGGTCTGTTTATGTGGAAAGGTTGAAGAATTCAGCATGACTGGCATCTAGGATGTGTCAGGATTATGGAGGGATCAGAGAGAGAGTGCCGATAGGAGAGTTGTGGCTGGAGAAGTCAGGTAATCAGAGAGTGAAGGTTTTTGTAGAGTAGAACCCACCTATTTTTTTATAGTTCTGGACATGAAAATTAGAAATTCCTACTTTTTCTCCAAGTTAGGTAAATAAGCTTGTCAAAACAAGGATGGATTTTGGGGGATGAGATGTTTGGCTGGAATATATATATATATATATATATAGTGCTAAAGGAGATGGACCATGGTGAGGAGGAGGCTCCCTGAGAGCTAGATCTACAGATACTTGTCCCACCCCTTTACTGGGCATAAACGTAAGCTACCCGACTGCTGTCTCACATACAGATGTGCCAACACACTGACACATACACAAGGGACAGTGCTGAGACCAGGCAGGAAAAGCTAGATAGTTGTCTTTCAAGAGTTGCTCAGCCCGACACAGCTCCTTGGACTTCTCCTCATTCTTGTGCCTCAGGGCATTCTATTGACTCTTGCCACACTGCTTTAGGCAAAATTTAATAAAGTTCTAGTTTATCCTGTAATTAAGGATCCACCATAGGGAGGTGTGTATGTGCAGGACATTGTTAGGACTCTCTTTCTTGAGACAGAGTGAAGGCTGGTTGCAGAGCAGAAGAGACTGAGTAGACACAAGAACATTAGTCCAGAGGCCATGCTCTCATGCAGGTGATAGGAGAAGGGGAACTGGATTTCTACAGTGGCCATGTCAGGTGTGAGGACAAGCACCTTGGTTCTAGAAAGTTGTTGGAGGTGGGCTCACAAGGCCTTAGTAACTAATCAGATGTCAGGGGAGGGGAGAAAGAAGGAAGTCTCTAAAAGATAACCAGATAATTGAGAACTAATCACATGTAGGAGTTTTGTCTGCTTTCCGTGTGGCCTTCTAATGCCAGTGAACTTGCTTTGGCTTCAATAGGGTTGACACATAAAATGCAGCTATGGGTTGAATCTATCCTTGTTCCTTTTTCAGTTTCTCTCCTTTGATTTAGAGCTCTATCCCATGGCTTGAATCTGTCCCCTTTTAGTTTCTCTTCCATCCTTTCAAGAAAGAGAATCAGGATTTAGCTAACACTCATATAAAAATGATGATGAATGGTGTCATTTCCACAAATACTCTTCCTGTATCCCAGATCCCAGCTTCTTTGTATCTCACTGACAGTGGAATTGTTTTGGTGGTGGTGGTTTTTCCTGTAACAGCTTGGATTTTACTAACTTCCATTCTGTTCAGTGAAGTTTGTCAGGACCAACTGTACTCTTCTCAGACTTGTGTATATTTACCTGGCATTTGTATATGGCTTGTTTCTTCTACATAAGTTATTTTCCAAATACCCTGCCGAATTTGCACTGATAATGAGAAACAGAGAATTGTGATCAAAGCAAGGGTCTGGGGTAAAAAATTCTTAGGAAGGATTTTTTTAAAATGGTGACTCAGGCCTGAATCTGATCAATCTTCTTAAATTAATCATACAATAAAGGAAACGAGAAGAACTCCCTCACCTTTTTATTAATAGAAGTGTTAATTTGTCCCAAATGATAAAAAGTTAAGGCCTGGTTTGCCTGGGAGGAGAAAATTTTTAGCACAGGCATCTTAGAGTATTTACGTTTGGAACTGGTCTTTCCCTTCCTTACTTTATCAGGTAAACTCAGTAAAGACAGCAATTTTCTTAATTTTATTAAGATAATTAAGTATATCCCATTTCAAACTTCTGTACTCTATTATCTCTTGTTTTTCTTCTTTTTTTTTTTTTTTTTTTTTTATCCTCACTTGAGGACATTTTTTCATTGCTTTTTAGAGAGGGAGGAAGAGAGAGAGAAACATCGACTGGTTGCCTTCCCTGCATGCCCAGACTGGGGATCATATGCACTGGGGTTGCATATGCAGTTCAACCTACTGGGGTTGAACCCTCAACCTTTTGTTCACTGGACGAAGCTCCATTCAATTGAGCCACACTGGCCAGGGCCCATTTTCATTTTTTTACCTCTCTGATAGCCATTTCCACAGGCAGGTCAGGTCAGTGAGCACAGAGCCTTTTCCCCCATGCTTTCTGTCAGTAGAACATGGATTGAATGGATACACAACACAACCCTGTGACCTGGGTTTAGTTTCCTTTGGGGGGCTCCATTGTTTTTGGCTTTTTAGCTAGTGCAGTTAGGGAGAGCCAGGGAGTCTCCCGAACTGCTCCAGAAGGCAGGGAGCCATCCCGCCTTCTGCTGGGCCTACTGTTCTGGCACAGGACCTGGTCGCGAAGTCATATAGGAAAAGTTCTACTGCCACTGTTCCCACAGGTTCCCCACAGTGACCTCACAGTCCCATGCCAGAGGCTCTTGGGCCCCCATTGAACCATCCTTAGTCTCTCCTTCTGTCCTTCCCCCTTTTCCAGATTTCTTTCAAAGTCTGGCCTCTTAGTAAGAGTCTTTGTATCAGTCCCCATGGGGCACCAGCTGCAGCAGTTCCAGGCCCACTTCTGATGCTAAAGTATTTCAGGAGGGGTTTGCATCTGTGGGAAGAGAAAACAGATGCCTCCATGCGGTTCCAATTTAATCAGCCCAGGATACAGAAACAGATCAGAAGATGAAAACTGTGCAGGCAGGACAGAGGCTGAGTGCTGTGGTGTGCTCCCTTTCCTGCCCATTGGTCCCTGGTGGACTCTTCAGTTGTGCATGGGATGGGCTGTGGGTGGATCTGAATAAAAGCTGTATTTTGCTTTTAGACTCTTGGCTCGATGTGAGGGGTTTACACCTCCATTCTGGACGAGTTTACTCTTAACCATCTGGGTGTTTCCATTTAAGGCAAGTTTTGTAAGTAGTTGGCTCTTGAATCAGACACAAGGTTAGCAAGGCCACATACCCATCTGGGGTCAGGAAGCAGTCAGTTCCCAGGTGGCTCCAAACCATATCTCTGCCTTTAAATGAAGCCTTTCACCAGACTCTGATTTCTTATCCTTTAATCTGGTTGGGCAAAAGAACAGTATTTCAAATGTTGTTATATTATATTATAATTTATATTATATTATAAAGATAATAGATATAATAATACAATATAAATGTGTAATATAGTGTACTAAATGTAGACTATTTTACCTAAACTTTTTAGTCTGGCCTTATAAAACTTCAAATTAATCCTGATTTTTAAACAAAAATTTCAAGAAAAATCTGCATCTTGGTGCAGGTGTTGGGGTTTATCACAAGAGCAAACTCAGAATCCTCAAGAGAAACTTGGCAATGTGTGTTTCCCACCTGGCTCTGTTATTCCCACCGTGAAGTGCTCGTGGAACCTGAACCAGTCAGCAGACCCAGGGCTCCACTGTGAGGGCAAGTTGCATGAGGAATATTTATAAGGCACAGTTGGTTCTTGGCAACTTCAGGGGCTGCACATACTGAGGGAAATCAAGTCTTCCACTCCGAGGATCACTTACCTGGTTACTTTTTTTTTTTTTGCATAGGTAAGGTGTGTTTCCATGTAAAATGCTTGCTCACTTTTTCACCATGTTAATATTTCTCAGTGCCCAAGAAATTTTAAGCTTTTCAGGAAATTATCCCCCTTTTCTAAAAAAAAAAAAAATAATTAAGGCATGCTGTATTGTTTGATAGCTTGTTAAGAAAAGTAAGTAGTGACACTAATCCCATATTTTAATGTTGGTATTAAGAGTCAAGCCCCATGAATACAATGAAAAATATAAATGGTAGGTGTCAACAGACATACAACAGCAAAGGGTGTTTGACGTTCCAACATCTTGTAAAGCATAAGAAGCAGGATTTTTGATTTCTTCACATAGAAAACAGTAATTAGATGCCATAGTCATAATGAAATCCATAGATACTGACAAAATGTAATGCAAGTATAGCTTTTTAAGGCTGTTAACTGCAAACAATAGAAAGGCAATTAAATAAGTTCCAACATGTCTATCTAAAAGGTCATTCTCTAGGTCAACATATTATGTCCATTCTCAACAAATATGATATATAAAACTCTGAATGAACTAGAAAGGCCTTCTGAGGCCTGTTGGCAGGAAGCCAGTCAGCCTGGGGTACCCCAGCTGTCCTACCCTTTCACAGAATGTTAGCCATCTTGGGCTCTGACACATTTCTCACATGCAGGTTAGTCCTTCTTTCCTTTTCTGGTAAAATGGCCATTTCTTGCCCACTCCTTATCTGAAGCTGGCTTGTTTTCATTGTGAGGTATTATGCATTCTCTCTTGTCTTCTTGTCCTGCACTGGGCATAGTGGGTCAGCAAACTTAGAGTGGTATTCAAAGAGGCATAAGGAATTCCTGTTTCTACATTTTTCAATAAAATGTTCTTTCAGTTTTTCTTTCAACCATTACTGGGTTAACCTAGTACTCAACTTTTGTTTGGGTAGGAGGCAGAGAAAATTGAAACCCCTTCTTTGTGGGTCTCAGATATCCCCCTGAGTTATTTTCCCCCGTTTTGCTTTTCCCTCCTTGAGTACTAAATGGGCCTGTTAGCCAGTTTGTCTAACTTTCCCCATACATTTCTGAGGAGCTGGAAGAAAATATAGAATTTGTAAACTCTTCTATTCAACAACTTTTAGTGTACCTTAAAGTCCGTTATCACATTTCTTTATCACATATTTGGGGTAAAAGACAGCATCCTTACTAGGGCTGAGAATGGCTTTTGCTGGAACTATAGGGATCACAGAGATGGACCTTGGTGATATCTGAGGGGAAAGGAGGGCTACAGACTGAAACCAGAAGAAGTGGGTGATAGCTACAGAGTCTCTCAGTCCTTTTCCTTCTTTCCCTGCCTCCATAGGAAGCCCACATACCTCTCTTTCAAGCACAGTGCTAGGCACCTACATGCCTTTAATTAACACTAGATAGTCTGACAGATGAAGATTGGCTTGGTTGATTAATAATGGACTTTAAAGGCTTTGTGGCTGTATCCCCAGTAGTTAACAAGATGAGCTCGCTAGGCAGAGTCTGCACTGCTCCTGCTGCTGTTGTGATGGGCAGTAGAAAGATTTTGGCTGACATTTCTTCCTAAAATTTTGAAAGTTATCTAGAAAACTTTTGCTTGCCCAATCTCAATCTTTCTCTCTCATGCTCATATAAAGTGGCATGCCTTTATAGAACTACAAATGGCCTGTTCTACCCTGATTTTCTCTCCTGTTCAAGGTAAACATCCATCTTTATTGGTAGCAGTACATAAGATAAATAAAAATAATAATTATAGCTAATATTTGATAGTGCCTTTAGTTTACTGTGTATTTTTATACATATTCCATTATCTCATTTGGGCCTCATAGTAACCTGGTGTGTCTGTATTATGATCGTATTTGTTTTATAGATGATGAAATGGCACTTCAGAGAAGGTAAACAATCATTAAAAGTTATAGAACTTCCAGGTCATTGGAACCAGAGCACATGGCATTTCATTTAGACTGTGCTGTTTTGGCAGTCACTTTGTCAGCTTGAGACTGTGGCTTGGGTTAGTTTACATGATTTTATTATTTACTTGGGCTCCCTTCTTGGTGGCACAGAAAAACTGTTAAACCTTAATTAATCTGTTTTGCTTTGGATTTCCTTCCTTAAAAATATTTTGCATATATTTTAGCTATTTTTGTTCCATTCACAAGCTGTAATTGAGATTCAAAAATCATTATTGGTAAGAGTACTATACTGCAATACCGTAGACCCCTTGCTTCTATTGAAAATGTCTCATCCAAGATAATTAAACAAAATTGTTTTATTATCTTATAATTGAATGAGTGCTTTTCCTCCTTATTTCCCCCACACTGTAATTTTGTAATTTCTTCCACATTTTTTTCTAGATTGCTTTGAGTATTTTAGGGCTTTTACATTTTCACATAAATTTTAGAATCAGTTTGTTAATTTTTACACATGCATATAACCCAGTATGAATAATTGAGATTTTGCTGAAACTATAGTTATCCCCAGATTTTATTCTTGCTACACAAGAAACCTGATGAGTTCCTGAAATATAAAAACCAAGGCAGAGCTTCTGGGGGCAGGCATCCAGGGATTCACCTGGATGTTCTCTAACAACTGATGAGCTTGAACATGACTTTCGGAAGAACTCACATCAGGTGCCATGCCCCTCCAGCTCCACCACTAACTGATGTGAGCTTTCCTCCCTGCTTTTTATGCAGTAAGGTGTTTACTCTTCAGAACAGAAAGCAGGAGGTGCTTATCTGTTGAGAATTTCCTACATTAACAGTGAAGCATCTAAAGATGGTTCTCCCATTCCAGTTCCTTCCACTTACCTCCCAGTCAGGACCACTTCCTCTGAGGTGAGCTCATGACTCAGATGGAAAAGAATTAGTTTTTTTTCCTCAGTATTTTCTGCAGTTTATTAGTTATGCTTCTATAGATGTTAAAGTGAATAAGACCTTAAATCTACTAGGCAACTGCTTACCACTCTTTCCCACTGTATTGTATGTTTGTACTTAGAAACCCATGAGAAATACAAATACTTATGAACAAACAGACATGTGGAAAATTAAATACTTGTGACATTTGTATGAGTCTGCATGTGCATTTGTCTGTGAGAGCAATTATTTCTTCCTGAAGCCCCAGGGCTTTAGGTTTTTCTAGGTAGATTTCTACCTAGCTCTGGTGATTTTATGAAGAAAGTTTCAGTATTTCAGGGCATGTTTAGGTGAGTGACTTCTGCTGCATCAGTTTGGTAAAAGAAGAAAGGTTTGTATTAATTTATTTACTCAAATCTCTAGGAATCTTTATAGGATGGATACTTGAAAAACTGCAATAATAATATCTCCAGGTTATTAATTTGCACAAATTAAGGAGGAATAATAAAGTGCAGAAGGTGAAGGGGTCACAGTATATAAATGGAAATGTGCTTTTTTAAATCTGATCATTGGATAAGTTACTTGGCTTTGTTTCTTCAGCTCTCTTGCCTTGCTTGCTCTGTGAGCCTCTGTATATACTGTTTTATTTGGATTTACACCCTTTAATAACATATAGACGGATAACCCAGTCATGAATTTTCTCTAGATGACATCTCTGCCCATGGCACATCTTGTCAGATGTTGGGTGACCCTCCTTCAAGGTGTGAACACAGATCAACCTTGCCAGGTCTTGGATGAGAAAAGATCCGTCTTGCCAAAGCCTAGGAATCTTCCTTCCTTCTACCACACAGGGCTCTCTCCTCTGAGCCCTTGCTTTAGAGGTCATATTTGAAGTAACTACTCTCTGCTCTGTCAGAAACTTATTGGGGAGAAATGATATTTGAGAATGTTGTGCATATTCCATTCTTAGTATTTGTTAGATTCCTAGGTCAGTTCAGGCCACCCAAAATTACAAATTTTAGCTTCTATAAATTAACCTGTCACAGAGGTGTCTTCTTTGAGTTTCATTTCACTATGTCCTTTTATGAACAGTATATACAACCACCATTATATAGGTAACATTGTGAATTTTATAAGGCTGTTGTTAAAAGGTTGACTGCAGTGCTTCTAAATTTTTCAGATGATAAAAATCTTTTATAAGTTAGTATCAAGAAAAATTTGTCTGTCAGGGGATGAGAAAAGAATTACAATTTCTTTCACTAAATTCTGCTAGAAATGAACAATACTGTCAGTTTGGTGTATAGGCAATGATGGCAATAGCAGTTTTGTGACTGCCCGCAGTAGTAATCACATTACCGTTGTCACTAGATATTAGTATTTAATACATTATTACAGAAGCATAGATATTATACCACAAATTATTTTTTCAATATTATTTCAATATAATTTGTTTCTTTTGTAACTTTGTGTGCTTTATTTTATGCATTTATAAACATCAATCTGAGTAGGGGTTCGCAGGCTCACAAAGTAACCAAAGGGGTTCTCGAAACCAAACACTCTGCTCTCTAATGGCCTTCCTGATGTGTGTGCGTGTGGGCTTCCTAGCTCTTTCAGGCCTGGCTCAGATGTTCCCTGTGGTGAAGCCATCTCTGGAGGGCCCCTTCTTGCCGCTACCTGGACGCTCTTAATATCTACAGTCATGTCTGTTTCCCTTCTGCTTGTGAGCTATTTGAGGGAAGGGATGCTCTCATTTTATTGTAACCCTTAACTCCTAGCAATGTGCCTTGCTTGTAATAAGCACTCAGTAACTGCTTATTTAGACACCAGTTTTTCACTCCGTGTCCATCCTTACATTGCCTTTCCTCTGTGCATTATTTGTCAGTTGGTTCTTGGTTCTAGCTCAGAGTTTACTGCTGTAGAGTCAAGTTGTCAAGTAAGGAATGATGATTTTTTTCATCCTATTTTGTCAATACTGGCTTTAAATATTTTGGAGTCAGACTGTTGGGTATTGGTGTGCCTTTGTTGAACCAGTGCACATTTTAGGGACATCCTTTTATCCCTACTCAGGTTGTAATCACTGAGGATTAGCCATCTTTTCTTTGAAGTGTAGCAATTTATTTCAACATTGGTTAGAGTCTTTGGAAAGTTAGAGAGCTTTGTAATAAGGGCCTATTTAATTTCTAAGCCCACCCTGATTGAAGGCAATGTGATATCAGTAGAGAGAAGATCCTTTTACATCTAAATAATTGGATTTTATTATTGGTGTTGTCATTTAGAGGTGGCTTTGTTTGATGGGAAGAACAGATATAGTAATGATTCTCAAAAAGACTTGATGAGGGTTTTTGTTTTTTTTTAAATGAGTACAGCCCCAAACCTGAGAATAAAATCTATTCATTTGACTGAACAACATGTCTTAGGAATGAATAGTGATTATTAAGAACAAACTAAAAGTGTCCTTTTTTTGTTACATCACATTTGGCCTAAATGTGAGATATAAGTTAGGTGAAACTTTATAATTAAATTTGTGTATCATTGCACTTTACAAAGTGTTCATTTTCTCTAGTCCTTCTGATATCATATTTACTGAACTGAAAGATAAATGTTGAAGATGGTCTTTTCTTACTAAGTAATTTGGCTTCAGCTTTTTTGGCTTCTTAGGTAAGTAGGTCTAACAGTGGATTGATATTAGAATTAGAAACCTGTGAGGACTATTTATTTTTATTACATTTAGTCTTTCAACAATTATTAAAGAAATACATAAAGAAAAGTACAGAAAAATACAGAAAGAAGCAAGTAAATATAATCCTATTGCCTAGAGTTATATATTATTAACAGTTTAGTATATTTTTTCCTAGTTTTATTTTGTATCTCATCTGTGTGTGTGACAAACATCCACAGTACTTAATGACTTAAAACAATGACAACTTTTTTAGCTAGTGATTCTGTTGGTCATCATTTAGGCTTGGATCAGCTGGGTGACTCTTCTGTTCCAAGGCTGTTGCCTCATCCCGTTGTGGTCAGTTGCAGAGCAGCTCACCTTCTCTTGGCTGGATTCCCTTACATGTCTTGGGCCTCAGCTCTGGTCAATGTGGTCTCACACGTCAGCGGAGAAACTTGAGTTCACATGACAGAGTCTAGGGTTCCTGGAGAGACAGCAGAAGTATACAAGCCTCTTAAACAAAAGGCCTTGAACTGGCATACTGTTACTTCTGCTGTATTCTTTTGGCCAAAGCAGGCTAAGTTGCAAGGCTAACTCAGATTCAAAGGTCGGGGGATGGGGGGGATAGACTCCAGTTCTTGATGGAGGAGCTGCAAAGTCAAATTGCAAAGGATGTGGAAACAGGGAGGAATGAAGATTGGTGGACATTTTTGCAGCTTACTGCAGTGTGTGTGCATGTCATGTGTATGCATATCTGAAAATGGAGAACATATGCAGTTATTTCTGCATTTTTCATCATTAGATAGGCAGGCTCCAAATCCCAGCTGCTGTTTCAGTGCTGTGACTTACTGGGGAGATTAAATGAATTTTTATATGAAAATTTTCTCAAAAGGTATGTAGAACAGAGGAGGTAGTTACTCAATAAACCATAGTTTAAATAGAAAGAAAAAGAAAATATAAGTTTTTTAGGCAACTGCTTGAATTCTGTTAGCCTCATTTCCTGGTTGGGTTTATTTCTTCTCTTATTTCTTTCCACATTTAGTCTCTTAGCTGATGATGCTGAGGCACTCATGATGGGAGAACACCTGTTTCTGGGCCCCACTTCAGCCCCTCACCAGCTCTGAGAACTTGGAAAAGTCACTTGACTTTGTACCTCAGTTACTTTATCTATTTAATGAAAATAACTGTATCACAAAGTTATTGAGAAGAATTTAATCCTCATGCATATGGACATGTGTTGGAAACTCTAGATGTGTTATTGTTTCTCAGGAACTTTTTGATGCTTTTGTGGAATTTCTAGCACATCTTCTTAACATTTTTTTCACATACCCAGCATCTCAAACTAATTTTAGCTTTTCTTTAAAAGAAGTTGTATTAAAAACTACAACAACAACAACAACAACAACACTGTTCATTTCTGCTTAGTGCAGGTTAAAGAAAATTTGACTTTTACAACCATAGCCTGAACACTAATCTTCAAAATACCGTAGCCATTTCTTTAATTTGATGGCGCTCCCTTGTATAACGTCTGTCTTCTGTGATCAGAAATGACATTCTTAACATCAATAGATTCTTAGGCTTTTCTGACAGGAAGTATTTTTGAGAATTTATAATCAGTTATGGGGTATGCTTATCAATAAATTTTTTCTTGCAAAAAATAAATCAGAAATCCTATCAAAATAGCATTATGAAAAATCAGTTTTTCTTAGTATTTCCCATGAGATGGTCACGCTTGAAGCTTATGAACAGTTTTATTTAGATGGAGGTTGTATATTTAATTTTGGTGCTGGCCATCTTTCCAATCAGTCAATTTGCATAAATTTCATGTCCTAATAAGGAAGGAAATGGTTGTGGTCTGGAGTTAACCTTTTCTCTCTCAAGTCTGTGTCACTTTTCTTTTCCCTGACTGGCTGCTTCCACTTTTCACACCCTGTGGATTTAACCATAAGCCTTCTTTATTCCCTTCTCTTACCCACATACATGCCTCCCAACTCCAAGAAAGAAGAACATCTTCCTAAAACACTCTTTTGTTTTTCTTTGCCATTTTCTAAACTGAATGAATCAAAGTCTCTCTCATTTTGAAAATGTGTTTGTACGCATCCTCAGAGTTCATTCATTCATTTTTTTTGTTTATTGATTCATCGTGCATTCATTCATTATTCAGAAACAGTGTTGTACACACCCTGCTAGATACCATAGATAAAAAGACAAATGTGTCTTGGTGCTGTCCCAGGGGTTTGCCCTGTCATAGGAAGTCCATGAAAGTGACATTAGGCCAGGCCTTTAAGTAAGTTATAAACAAAGGCTTTGGAAGCCTTGGCAGTGGGGGGAGGAGACTGCACATATCTTCCTTACTAAGGACCATAGCTGTGAGTATGTGCTATGACAAGTGTTAGAGTCAGTAGTGCATGAAGTAAAAAGCAGGACAGCGGTGATTTGGGACTGGGTTGAGCCTTGTCATGTGAATGTGAAATCAGGGTGCTGCACAGTCCGACATGACAATTACTGAGTACAGGAGGGAAGGGTGGTTTGTTAATTGGGTCTCTGGTAGTTCTTCATTTCCTAAAAGGAAGCCAGTTGACATTTACTGAGAACCAACTGCCCATGAGTCTAGGTATTTTATGTACTTCATCCTGTTTTATAGTAGAGACCTTTCATGTAAGTATTATCCCTTCTGCAGGTGAGCAAACTGAGGCTGATAAAGGTTAAGTAACATTCCTAAGATCACCTAGCTGGTAAGAAGCAGAGCTTAGACTTCAAATCCAAACCACCCTGTCTCCTTAAGATGGTAAATCCAATTTTAGTTACAGCCACAAAGGAAGTAATATCATAGTGAAATGCAGTATTTGCACTTCTAACCACTCTAGGCCTCCTACTGTATCCTTTGGTAAAATGTTTACACACCTAACTACACCTAAGGGCACAGAAAAATTTCCTAACTGATATAGCTGTCACTGGGGAGTGATTTCAAGGAGGAAAATATCCTTTTATTTTGTTAGGCATGTGAGAAACCAGCTGGCCAAGCTCACTCTACAAGTAGCAGGCCCTTAGGGACATGTTTACTGCGAGTTGTCCCTTGTCCAAATCATGAGCATTTCTGTCCTCCCTTCCTCACTACTCCAGGCCCTCATCTCCTACCTGGACCATTGCAGCAAGCTCCACTAGCCCCTTCTCCACCTGTAGCCATACAGACATGGCTCATTTTTCTTCTGCACCCAAACCTCTCAGTGGCTTCCTTAAGGTCACAGGATAATGTCCAGATTCTTTAGGCTGGCATAAGACCTGTTTTTCTTCCTACATCGTCCCGTCCCCTTCCGACCCCTGGAACAGAACAGGCTCTTTCTGGCCTCTGGGCTTTTGCTCACGCCTATCACTCTGTGCTTCATTTCCCTCCTACCCTAACTCTACCCGTGAATACGAAGTCATGCCATAGACAGCATGTTAGAATATGCCCCGTCAGTCTTTTGTCATGCCACCTGTAAGAGAACTTCATGGCACATAACGTGTGAACCTATTCTAGAGAACAGGAATCAAGTTTTTGTGGTTTTTGTGTACTTGAGTTCCCAACACCAGGGGAGTTCTTGGCCCACTGGCTAGCCACAAATGACTGTTGAAGGAATTAGTGAATAAATGACTTACTGGGCTGGGCATGCGTGCTTTAGTTTCTAGAAGGAAAAGATCAGACATAGCACTTTATTTGTCCCCTGTAGGTGTTTTAGCCATTTTTGAAATTCAGTGGAAAAAAAGACATAAGGCCTCTACTAGAACTAAGATTCCAAATGGCAACACTATAACCCAGTAACATTCTAAGTACTCCTGGTAGAAAATACCGGGATTTAATGAATCCTGGCTTTTTCTGTAGGTATAGGTGACATGTCAGAATAATGTTAGTGCCTTGGGACTGTGAGACTGTGCCTTCCAGGGCCCATTTATTAAAGGGCCTGAACCTTCCCAGCTACTTGTTTCAGTGCCTTTCTAGTGGACCTGAGCTTGTGACATCCAGTGAATCTGGTCAATGTATGAGACTTGGAGTTGGAGAGGAAAGGGGACCTGGTGCTTAAGAGCAGCAGACTTTTGCATAAGATGTTGACTGCGGACCCTGTCTGGCAGGAATGGGGTTGTAGGAGTTCCTAAATGGGGAGCAGCAGACTTTTCCTGAAAAACAAAAAATACAAGAACCCCAAAATAAAACATTAACATTTCAGGAGTATTTACTATGAGCCAGGAGCTCTGCAAAGCATTTACAAAAGAAAGGCTAATCCCAAAGTCGTCAGCTTTCATAGCATGATGCATATACCCTGAGATCTAGCCATTCTGTTCCAGGAGCCTAAGGACATGTGTGGAAAAGAGGTGTGGAAAAAAACAAACAAAAAAGGAGTGGAGTCTACAATTCATGACTGTGTTCTTAGGGAAGCCCTTTGGCCCATCATGACTATCCAGCTGTTACCAACACTATTTGATAATGGACCTTTATCCTTAATGTTTAATTTAAAAATCAAATGATCTGTCTTGTGGGTTACTTTTACATTTTATAGTTTAAAACAATTAGTTCAGCTCTCCTACAAGTCTTCACAAAGTAGCTGGGCATATTTTAAGATTGACCAAATGAGCAAATGGGTTAATGTTCTTGAAGCCAAGGTTCTCACCGAGAAACAAGGGACATACAAACACAGATGGGAAGAGGCGAGAAAGAACCCTGTGGGGGTGAATAGGGATTTCACGGTGAACTTAAGATCTCTAACATATATACGTATGTATTTATGCATGTATATGTGTGCATGTATATGTAAGTGTGCACGCATGCATATATTTCCTTGCTGTGACTTTTCAAAGGGTCAAAAAGCAAAGATACCCCTGTAGTAATTACTAATAAGCACACCTAAGCACCTCCATGTTATTCTCTTATATCACCCTCCTCTAAAACAAACCACATTCCCCAGGGAAATGCCAACATCTTGTTAGGCCAGGAAGTAACAAATTGCTTTAAAAAAAAAAAAGGAAAAGATGTCTAAAGAGCATAGGAAACAGTTTGAAGAGGCTTTGTCTATTGGCCAAATCTGTGATAATCTGAGCACCAAAATAATTAAGTATGTATTAATTATAAACAGTTGTGGAGGAGGAATTATTAAATTCATACTGCGGATGGATGGATGGATGGATGGATGGATGGATGGATGTGGGGACAGTAGGTACCTCTTGGTTACAAAATGACAAGTGCCAATTAGTAAATGTGGAGGGAGGGAGTACTGGAGCAAGAAAAAACAGCACATCACCACCATCATAGTAAAGTTTGGATCAGGCAAGACTCATCAACAGATGCTAAATCCAAGCAGAAGTGTGTAGGAATAAGATTTTTGAATGGTGTTAAAGTTTTCCCCATGGATTGCTTATTAGTTGTAAAAGAAAAAGGGTAATTATAAAGTGGAGAAATTGGAATAAAGTGGAGAAATTGGACTGTACTTTGACCAGCATCAAAATTCATATCACCATTCAGAGGCAGATAAGCATCGTGTGCCTCCAGATGTGATATCCCGAGAACACAGCATCACCTATGTGGTGTTCTGGCCTAGAATGTACAATCTGGATCTAATCATAAGGAAACATCAGACAAATACTCTATTCAAAAAGCAGAGGAGGGAGAATTGTATTTCAAAAGCATCACAATCATAAAAGACAAATAAAGGCTGTGGAAATGTTCCAGATTAAAGGAAGCTAAAGAGATGCGGCATCCAAACATAGTACTTAACCCTAAACTGGATCCTGTACTTGAGAATGGGGGACTGGAGTGCCGGGGGTACCCTAAAGGTCACTGCTGGCTTAATTGACAAAATTGGAACGTGCACTGTAGATGATCATGTCAGTGTTAAAAATACTAAAGTTAGTAACTGTAATTTAACTATGATTATGTAAAGGAAAATCCCTCTTAGAAAACACACACTGATGTATTTAGGAATAAAAGCCCAGTAAAGCTCAAATGGCTGGTGGTGAGGGGCTTATATTTATATTTATATTTATGTATGTATATATATATACACACATGATTTTGTATATATTTAAATATATAAAATAGAGACATGATATGCAAAAAAGGAAATGGTAAATGTTAACAGCAATAGATAACAATAGCTGAATCTGGGTAAAGGGTAAAAGAGTATATGGCTGTTTTTGTACCGTTCATATTCATGCAACTTTTAACTTTGAAAGTATTCCCCAATAAAAAGTTAAAAAACTTTAAAAACTATATCATTACCAAATCAGTGACTGCTTTCTAAATAAATATTTATTTTATTTTCTGTCCTTTCCTCTTCTTTTTCTCCTCTTTCTTTTCTCTCTTCTTTTTCTGCCCATCTTTAGAAGTTCAAGGCTGGTGAGAAGGGTATCTCCGTGGGGCAGACTGTCATCACGAAGCATCGGAACACTCGGTACTACAGCTGCAGAGTGATCGCCATAACATCACAGACCTTCTATGAGGTCATGTTTGATGATGGCTCCTTTAGCAGAGACACATTCCCTGAGGATATTGTGGTAAGTTCCTGGGGTGCCTGTTCCCCAGTTTACTTTGTGTATAACCAAAGGAGCTGAACCTTTTAGGAATCTTTCTTCTGGCTTTTGGAGTAACTCATTTTATTATTTCATTCATGTGTGCTGTTTTCCCACCATAAAGACATAGCGTTTCCTCTTAGGTTCCTTAGCCTTCATCGTTGTAAATAGTAACTAAGTAAACTTAGACATATCTTCCCAAATTCTTTTAATTAAATGAGAAATTTATGTGGCCAGGGATATAAAATGCAAATTCACCTATTCTTTTTTGTTACAGTTAGCATATTTGAATACCTTTATTACTTCTTTTCCTTTATGCTTAACTGAAGAATATGGCTTTTATTAATATGGCCTGACATTGACATCTGTGATCTGATAGAAACGGCTGTGGATGTTTCATATGGGAGTAACAAAAATCACACAGAAAAAAGGCTGTGACTTTTACTGAGTTTCTTAACTGTGGTCTGGAATGGATCACATGTGTGTCCCTTATCTAACTGTCTGTCTCCTCCTTCCTCTGTCCCCTCGGTGAACCCTTGGGAATTATTCAGAGGAACTAGTGAATGTGTCTCAGGAGCTTGTTTTTAGCAGGATGTTTCGCAAAAAGAACACTTTCCAGAGAAGGTTTTTTGAAACAGAGATCAATCAAAGAACTGGGATCAGGGTTAGTCTAGTGGTCATTTTATTGTCCCTTATGTGTTTAAGGGAAGTAACTTCTGCCTTGTTCTAGGTCTGTTAATGCGTTGCTCTTGGTATTTAGGAAGTGTTTCTTAATGACTCCTTAATAGTAACAATTATGTGTTATGTACAATTAATAATTAAATGTGACCATATGAGATTGCTCATAAATATTTCTAGAACTTGGTCTCCTGGGGCCAAAGAAACATTGATTTAGTCAGCTTTGTTATGCTTCTCTATGCCGTTAGGAGACACAGGTTTTTAAATAAAATGACCTTGTTTGAAAGATTTTAAAGCAAGTGAATTTAAGCAAATTAATGATCCCTGGACTTGATCATACACCAGAAGAGTGCATTGTGCTTCTCTACAAAATTCTGAGCTTCACGTTGCTGCATTACCATTGCCATTTGTAAACAGCAAGCCTTAGGCAACATGCTTTCCATGTTAGAATAGTTCTTCCCCCTTTTATTTTTTTAAAGATTTTAATTTATTTTTACAGAGAGGGAAAGGGAGGGAAAAAGAGAGGAAGAGACTCATCAGAGTGTGGTTGCCTCTCAAGCATCCCCCACCGGGGAGACCCACAACCCAGGCATGTACCCTGACTGGGAAGCGAACCAGTGACCCTTTGGCTCATAGGCTGGCACTCAATCCACTGAGCCACACCAGCCAGGGCATAATAGGTCATCCCCTTAAGTGCTCAGTCCATGGTCACTGAGTATCTGTGTGCGAAGCATCACACTTGTACTGCTAGCAAAAACGATAAGAAAGAAAGTGTGATTCCTGCTCAGTCCAGGGGGCAAGCAGGCTGGTAAATGGGTGTTTTCTATAAGTGTGATCAATGCTGTGAATGAACCAGATGCAACTTACCACCTGTTGGGTCCAAAAGAATGAGTAAGAGATTCCACGGGGTTAGTCAGGCTGACGCTGACATGTACCTCGTGCCAGCACTGCTTCTAGAAACTGATGTGCATGAACTCATTTATCCTTACAACCTTACATGCTAGGCACTACGGTTTTCACATTTTACTTCTAAGGAAACGGAAGCACAAAGAGGTAAATAACTTTCTCAAGGTCACATATAGCTAATAAGTCTCAGAAAGAGTATTCAGCCCCAGAGTCTGGCTTTAGAACATCAGTTCTCAAGCCCTGGAAAGAAAGGACATTGAAAGCAGGAGGAGAATGGTTTTGGAAGGCCACGAAAGGCCTGGAAATATACAGGAGACTAAGACCCTTGGTTTTCATCAGCCTTGCCTAGGCTACATACTTATTTCAGAATCAACCGTCTTTTGTGCATGCTGAGCCAGAAAGGAGAGAACACTTGGGTGGGGAGCCTGGCAGGGGTGTGATAAAAACTTCTGAGCACTAACCCCAAACCCGAGTAAACAGGACTTTGCCCATGCTAGTAGTCAATGAATCCTAAATTCTCTTTCATTTCACAAGCCTCCACATACCCAGCATTTTTAAGCTTTCCTGGAATGTCCCTAACTTGTACATTGGAAAAGAGTGCCTGTGATCCTGGAAGTTTTTTTGAAATTCCACAAGTCTTTCCTTTGACACCTTCTGTTCCTACTCTGAACCAAAAGAAGTTTGGTTTTAGGTATGTGTTGGTGTTGTGAGAATAATCCTGGCTCTAAAATATATAAATTGTTCAGAAGCACCATAGCATTGAGATCAACAAGATGAAAAAGCCAAATTCTTTATAGCTTGATATGCATTACTTAGTATATTTAGTAAAGGTTGGAGGGGCTGTATGTGTATGCATATGTGTATGGTCATAGCTCTAGCCTTGGAGGGAGGGGCAGTGTGTACAGTGGTAGGAGGGGCATAGATTGAGGGGAAACCTACCTGAATTTGTGTGAGTGGTAATTTCTTTGGGGAAAAAATATTATAGTCATCTGTGAGCAGGTCTTCTCTCTTTCATCCAGTCCTTCCTCCCTCTATAAGAGGGGGACCCATAAAAAACAGGAATTATCTTCTGGAGGGTGGACCTCTTATAGTACAGGCTTCCTCCACTAGGTGAGTGTTCTAGGAACCCATCTGTATCAGTGTGCCCGCAGGTGTTGTTGTGAGAGGCTGCATTTGGCTTCAGTGAATATTTTTGGAAGACTTTCAACACATTTGCCCATTTCACGATGGGTGATTTATGAGCGCACCTACCCACACCTTGTCAAGTGTTCAGCAGTTTTTAATCAAAAACGGCATGACCCCCGTGCCCCACTCCCCCTAGTCACCGGATCACGCCCCGAGCCACTTTTTTTTGTTTCCCTAGATGAAGAACGTCCTTAAAGGGAAACATTTTGCCAATGTGGAAGAGGTGAAACAAAAAACAGTGGAAACACTAAAAGGCATCAAAATCAATGAGTTTAAAAACTGTTTTGAGCAGTAGAAAAAAGTCTCGATAGGTGCATTGCATCAATTGGAGAGCACTCTGAAGGTGACTGAAGTTTAAACCTGTAAGAATAAATACACAATTTTTTATAAATAAATTCCAGGTTTTTGGGGCCCTTCCTCATGTACTCTCTACCACCCCATCCTATCTCTGACATTTTGGGGTACTTGTTTCAGGCCTCTTACACCAAGTAGGAATGTTTCAGTCATGTTGTGTTTTCATTACTTTCTAATAGTATCACCAGTTGTTGGCTTTTGCAGCTTGCTCTTTGTTATCTAGGTGCTGAATTAGACAGCCATCCCCGCGACATCTCTGACCGCTTTATAGGGAAAGTTTTTTTCATTACAATATTGTATCGGTCAGAATTCTCTAAAAAATAAACCAATAGGGTGTGTTTAATGTATTTAAATACACACACACACACACACACACACACACACACACACACACAGTATGCATGTGATATTTTGGCTCATGTAGTTATGGAGACTGAGAAGTCCCAAGATCTGCATTTGGCAAGCCAGTGATGCTGTTCCAATCTGAATCTGAAGAGCTGGGAACCAAGAGATTTGAGGGTGTGTTTCTGAGAGGTGTCCAACATGCAGCAGCACATGGGCCGCATGCAGTTTAGGATGGCTATGAACGTGGTCCAGCACAAAATTGTAAATTTACTTAAAATATTATGAAATTTTTATGTGATTACGTGTTGCAATGTATTTAACGTGCGACCCAAAACAACTTTTCTTCTTCCAGTGTGGCCCAGAGATGCCAAAAATGTGGGACATCCCTTCAGAAGGTAGGCAGGCTTGAGACCCAGGATGAGCCAGTGTTTAAGTTAGAGTCCAAAGGCAGGAAAAAGCCCAGTCCCAGTTAAGAAGCACTCAGGCAGGAAGAATTCCGTTTTAGGGGGAAGGAGAGGTTACCCTTTTTGTTCTCTTCAGGCCTTCAATTCATTGGATGAGCCCACTCACATTGGGGAGGGTATTCATTCATTCTATCAATTCAAACGTTAAACTGATGAGAAACACTCTCATTGACTCACCCAGAATAATGTTTGACTAAAACAGTATTCAAGTTGACACATAAACTTAACCATCACTAATATATTCTCCTGAGGCATTTAGAAGACTCTGGTGGTACCAAGAGTTCTGACTCTGTGGCAGAGTGTAATTTCCTTTTCTATAGAACAGTGACCACATTGTTTCGGTTGCCTTGTGGCATGCTGTAGATCCAGCCCATTAGCCGTGTACTTGGTCCTCGTCGTCATCTGTCTTCCCACAAGGTGAGGTCATGGTATTTTAAGGGAAGCTTTTAAAATTTAAAGGATTATCAAAGGTTGATTGGGGTCTGTGTTTCTCACTGAAATTTAAAAAAGCTACATGATTAAATGCCTTTGATGTATGTCACCTAGACTTCAGTTTGAGATAGAGAATTTGATGTTACATTTTAAGACATATTGGATGAATATAATTAAGCATATTATAAATATATTTACATGTAAATTATATTATTCCTCTTTGTGACATAATGTGAATATATTTGCATCATCGTTTTTGATATTCATCTACACAGAACTGTCTTCTGGGAGATGGGGGCCCTACTTGGTACCCTAATGTTGAGTTTCATCAAACAACAGGAAAAATGTAATCAGGTCTGTTTCTGTCTCAGTATCTTGCAGATCGTGGCAGAATAATTACTTGGTGGAAACACTAAATGCATTTCACATTCCTCAGAGAAACCTTGTTTCCATTAGATGATACACCCATGACATCTGAAAGTGGTGGTAGAAAATGATTTTTTTCTTCTGCTTGAAAACTCTATTCCACACTATGTGCTTATCAGATGTGAGTACCATTGGGAATGTTCTTTCCTCAAATGCATGTGAAGTCAGTATTATGGCTACTGAGGAATGAGCTTCTCTAATCTGTGAGTACTTGCTAACTGGCACAATTTCAGTTTTTTAACTATGAAAATCCGATTTAGAATATCAAGTTTAATCATCCCAAACTATTTATCTATGTCATGAATATCTTCTCTTATGAAGCCTAATGCTTTAGTGAAGAAAGTTAACGTTCTCTTATTTATAAAATCACTGATTACAAATCACTTTATAAACCCATGGAAGAGAACCTTTGCTGCAGGCTGGCCTATCCATCTTTTCAAGTAAGTTTGCCAAACATTAAAATGCCTATTTTGGGGTTATGTAACCAGAGAAAGCATTTGAAGCTGTAGGGAGAAACATTCTTTGGACTACCAGGAAATTTATTTTCATGCCTAGGTACTTTATTTCTGTGATGGCAAGAAAAATGGCGAAAAATTTTCCTCTCAACAATATACCTACAGAATATGTGTATCGGTCCAGTTAAACTCAGCATGCCATCTGTAGCTTTCAAGGGCAGTAATAAAAGATGTATTGCAACATGCCTCCACCTGTCAGTCTATGAAAGCGCCACACACTTCCTGATGAATATTTTTGTCTCCTACTATTTTGATGGGAATGAAAGTGCCCACCTGAGACAACTCAACGAGCCCAGAGATTCCAGGACCCGCTTTTAGTCTCTGCTAAAGCTGATTTTCTGGACCATATCCATGTTGACTCTAGAGTGATGAGTGTGTCCTTCCATCCAAACTTAGAGCTTGTTTCCAGGGAGGAGGTTGGTGCAACAGGACCTGGGTAGTTCTAGGATGAGCACTTAACATTCACCAGTGGGTGTGGGAAGAGAAACAGGACCATTTAGAAATTTAACAGCAAGAGTCCATCACTGAAATTTCCATGAGGACTTGCTACATTTTTTAGCCTCTGATGAAATGTGAAAGAAGCATGAGAACTATACTCTTCAAGATTCTGGGGATGTATTGTCATGGCGTTTAGTTTTTGTGGGCTCTCGGTACAAACTAAAGTTCTTAAAGTTAATTTTTTTCTCAGTTTTTTAAGCAAATTGCTAAAACTTTCGAGCCTCAGTTTTTTTCCCCACTGAGCACAGAATAATAATTTCCACCTTCTAGAGTTATCAAAAGGACTAAATGGGATAAATGCCTGACACATAATAGGCACAATATCACTTTTTTTAGGATATTAACTTTAGTCCGTGAAGCTTTGTTTTTTCCTTTTGTCCTCTCCATCCAGTTTATGCTGTTCTTGAGGAAGCTTGGTTAGAAGATGTGTCCTCCGAACTTTGTTCCTACTTGTCAGATTAAACGGGGGCCTGTATGTGTGAGATTTCACTGTGTCAGCTTATTGTTTCCACTTGGCTAGTAGGCGTAGGGGTGACTCTGGATGTTCTGGAGGCAAAATAAAATATTGGAGTGGGGTGAGGTTGAGAAACTAAGAAAAATGTTGTTCCCAGAAGCAGTCTCTGCTGTGGGATCCTGGGAAGCATTTTTAGATTCCCCTTGGCTCCTGGTTTTGAGGCACCCTGCATTTTCAAGTCAGGTGGAAGTCATGCCTCATCCCACATCATCTATTATGTTGGCTCCAAACTAATGTCCCTAACCATTCTCCGTACTCCTGGAGCTCCCACCGTGGTTTTTTAAGAATCAATGGAAATTTGCCAGAGGAGGCTCCAGAAACTTTGTTGGCTGAAGATTCTTTAGGTATGGCCCACATGGCATTTAACTGCTCAGGGGTGGTGCCCTAGCTTCTCTTTCTTGACTGAGGACGAACCTGAGAACCTGTGAGGTGAAGGCTTCACCAAATCTCCACTGATGCTTACTTCCCCTTGGGGAGACTTTTATACATGTCAAAGAATATCAGTTATTACTTTTATTTTAATCAATATTCAATTTAAATTTTACTTTTCTAAGCCTTTAACTTCAGCTGACAAATTTTATTTTATTAATATATCTAAGAATTTTACACAAAAAACAAACTCATTTGTTCATTTGTTAATGTTTATAAAATTTATAAATTTGACACATTAAATCCTAATCATTTTACATTTAATTAATAAAATTTCCTTAGACATCTTATGATTATAGAATTAATATGTACAGTTCTTACAAAAGTCACAATTTTTCTAAGCATTTGATGGTCATAACTCTAATAAATCAGATACTAGTTTAGTTGTTCGAATTCTCCTAAGTATTTCAAACATCTTCAAAAAACAAATAACATAAAGCAGTACAATATTTATAAAACACATTACTGAACCTTTATAAACATAATTGACATTGGATTGATTATATTTAAGCACAATGTAATTGATAGATAAATGGAAAGAGTGTACCAACCAAGGGGAATAGTATTACTGTCTTTACTAGGAGTTTACTAAGGAAAAATAATCAAAGAACTCAGGGCCTTTCAAAGGCATAGAGTCTGGTTGTATCTTTGAAAACTAAATCCACAGTTGCTGGGCAGGAGCTTCTAACTAAGATCAGATTTAATCTGATTCATTAGTTCTCTGGAGAGATGAACTAGTCTCATAAATTTCATGAACTATCTCAGATTCGACCCTGGGATTTTATTCTCTTTTGTGCAATTCCTGTGTGGGTTTTTGCATTAAAGCCTGGGGCATACGAATGAATTGTTGAAGCCCTTATTTGAGGTGGGCGCCCTTTCTTTTTTATAAATTGTGTGTACCTTACTGACCATGGTGATAATTTCCATTTAGCACTGGTAATCCTCTGAAGAAAACTATGTTGTTCCCCCGATGTCCCATGCAGGAGATTAACTAGTTGCCCTGAGGACACACTGTCAGTTATGTTTTTCTTCAAATATATACCATCCTCAGTTGACAGTATTTCTCTTACTTTGTGAGTATTTCTTTTGGTAATTATCTTCTGGTGATTGGTTTAGGGAACTTATTCCCAGGAGAAAGGTTCCTAGTTTGTTCTTTTAAAGGGGATTCAAGGTATAGCATCTTATCTTCTATCTAAAAAATCAAAATAACTGTATTTAACCTTCAGGCAATGTTATTAACTTCCAGGACTTCATCTTCTCTTTTCAGTGCAGTGCTTAAACCCAAAGGTGACAGGCAACATGAACCAAATCTATCCTGTGTTTGGTAATAACCAGTGATATTCTTTTCGATCTATGTGTTCAACACTGCTAGGCACCATAGGGGATTCAAAGGTGTATAAGCATAGATGTAGGAGTAATCCTGGGTGTTCCAGAGGCAAAATAAAATACCCAAGTGGTTTGAAAGGCTTAGAAAAATGTTGGACCTGCCCATTGTGGCTCAGATGGTTGGATGTTGTTCCACATAGCAAAAGGTCACTGACTCGAATCCCAACTGCGGGTGGAGGAGAGAGAGAGACAGAGATAGAGACAGAGAGAGAGAGAAGAGTTCTAAAAAATATTCTATTCCATGGGATCCTGGGAAGCTCCTGGGTTTTCATCAGGTAGTCATGGAGACCTTATATTACAGTGGCAGAGACTAGGTTGACCAAGAGATGGCTCTTGTCAGTGGTGCCTCCTCAGCTTTGGGAATTCATGCCCCATCCCAGCCCGTTTGCATTATTTTGTTTATTACTGATGTTTCTTACCTTAGCCCCCACCAGGAGCTGATCTAAAAGATTTTGCAAGAAAAATATCCATTGAAAGTTATTGAAAATAAGTTCGCAGATAAAGTAATCATGATGGGGAGGAGTTGAGCTATCGAATGGATGCTTTATTTATTCTAAATACAAGTCCTTTGTTGGATGTTTTGTATTTTTTCTCCTAGTCCGAATGATATTCATTTTCTGAATATAACAATTTTTTTATCCATTCACCAGTTGATGGACATTGGATTATTTCCAGTTTGGGGCTATTGTGAGTAATGCTGCTATGAAAATTTGCTTTGAAGCCTTTGTATGGACATGTGTTTTCATTTCTCTGGGATAAATTTCCAGGAGTAAGATTACTGAGTTATGTGTTAGAGGATGTTTAGCTTTATAAGAATCTGCCATACCCTTCAAAAGTTGCTTTACCATTCTGTATTCCCACCAGTAAAGTATGAGGTTTTAGTTACTCTACACCCTCACCAACACCTGATATTGTCAGTCCTTTGGATAATACCATTCTAGTGGGCATGTAGCAGTATCTCAGTGTAATTTTAATTTTAATTTTACTTTGATTTTGAGCACCTTTTAACCATTCTTACATCATCTTTGTTGAAAAACCTATTAAAATATTTCACTGATTTTTTAATTGAGTTGCAAGAGTTTGTTTTTATATTCTGTATATGAATTCTTTTTTAAGATATGATTTATAAATATTTTCTTCTAGTTTGTATCTTGTTTTTACTTTCTTAATAGTGTCTGAAGAGCAAAAGTTGTAAATTTTGATGAAGCCTAATTTATCGATAGTTCCTTTATAGATCATGTTTTTAGTCTATAACCGAAGAAATCTTTGCCTAAATCAAAATCACAAAGATTTTCTCTTATGTTCTCTTCTAGAGTTTTATAGTTGTGGGTGTTACATTTAGAAATGACCTATTTTGAGTTAATATTTGTGTGTCGTGTGAGGCAAAATGGAATCCATACAACATAACCTAATGAATTGTAATAAGGATTAAATGAGAAAAGATTTATAATCGTCATTGTGCAGCTCCTTACACATAATAGGTACTCAAAATATGTGGTTCCTTTTTGCTCTTTGACTTAACCTTTCTCAAAGTTGCACAGCAGAAGGGGAAAATCTATTTTAATTTTTTTCTTTTAATATCCTGAACTTCAAGAAGGCCTTTTGGATAGCTCATGTGTGGATCTACTTAATATCCGGAATATTTTGGAGATGTGTATTGTATAGATCTTTAGAATTTTAATTTCAACATTATAATTTCTATACCTTTAGAGAAAGACTAGAAAATACCAGATAAAATAATGGTTCCTTCTGCAATGAGATCTTATGATAGATGTGCTTATACCGAAAAAGTACTTTCACAGATTTTAGATCATTGTTTCTAATATCATGTCAGATTGGGACATATTTTGTTTTTCCAAAGAAATAAAGCAGGAAGGGAGGGGTAAAAAAGAAAAGAATTTTTTTTTTGTTAAAAGTATAATAGAAATTAGTGAAGAAGTTCTTAAAGAAGAAATTAAACTCCAAATTTTCCATTTTAACCTGCACCTGTGTGTCACATCACTTATCTCAGTTTCGTATATAGCACCCACTAAGCTTCAAGCTTCTTGAAACTGAGGACCATGTCTACTTAAGTTACTGCTATGTACCTAGTTCTCAGTACAGAGCCTGGTTTATAATAAGTGTATAATAAATAGTTGTTGAACTAAATTATGACTACATAAATTAATACTAAGAACCATCACATTCTGATATTAAATTTGTTATTCTGTACTTTAGACATTAGTATGTCATTTTAAAGTTCATTATCAATGTCAAGAATTGTTTCTAAATTTGAGTCCAAGTTTGTATTGTAGGTTTCATGCCTTTCCAGGTAAAAAATATTTGGTTCTTAGAGCAGGGCTTTGTTCCAGCAAGACAACTTCAGTACTTCAACTTCCACATAGATCCCTGAAAATAAGAAGGTCTCTGGCCCTGAAAGTTTTTTAAAACACTGGGTCGGGCGAAGTGAGTTGTTATGTACAGCCTCACTGCCGTGAGAGTGAGACTCTTCATGAAAAGAGCGCTAAGGGACGCACGGAGTTAATGCAGCTGCTGGTGCCTGTGTGTGCCTGAGGGTTGGCCTAGTAGGAAATGTCTTCCAGTGTCCTAGCTGGCTCCCCCATGAATGTTTAGCTCTGAACTGTGGGTATTAGTGACATTGTTTCTATATCCAGAGTAGACTAAACAAACTTTCATTTAAGAGAAAATACAGACAAAATGAAAATCCCTTTACCTTTTGATAAATACATGGTCAGATGTCACCGTTGCTGCGCACCATAGTACAATATCAGAATGGCAGCATTCAGTATTGACCTTTCTATTCCTTTTTAAATGAAAATGGCACACTAACTATCTATGATGCAAGGCTTCAGACTTTTAAGTCTTTCCTTGCTCTAACCTCATTTTGATCTCAAAATAAGATACTGTCACTCTGAGTGTCATATAACCATGCATGTTTCATAAATACCTTAAATTTTCCAGAGCTGACCCTTTCTGTAGCATACTGCAAGCACAGTGTTTTATACACAATTTCTGAAATATGTAACAAACACTGAGAGCCTCCTGAGGCAAATAGTCAACAGGGAACTGTCTGTTTTATGAGCCCCTTTACACTGTCTTTTACCTCTACCCAACCCCAGGTACGAACACACCAGGATATAGCATATACATTGGTGACACATCTCAGAAGATATTGGGTCATAAATTAACAGTTATGTTCTTATTTGACCATGGGTTTTAAATTATTTTGGTAATAGAGTGAACTTAGATTATTGTTTGCTAAGTGTATTCAGTAGAAGTCAATACCGTCTATTTAGCGATGAACTGACACTGCCTTCATTTAAAAAAAATCTTTATTGTGTTTTTTTCCATTACCATTTAGTCCCCTTATACCATCCCCTCACCCCCCAACAATCATCACACCATTGTCTATGCCCATGAGTCCTTTTTCTTTTTTTTGGTCAATCCCTCCACCCCTTAACTGCCCCCCTCCCCGCCCCACGCCACCAGCTGTCATCCTGCTCCCTATGAGTCTGTCTCTCTTTTCCTTGTTAGTTCAGTTTGTTCATTAGATTCCACATAAGAGTGAAATCATATATTTGTCTTTCTCTAACTGGCTTATTTCACTTAACATAATATTTCCCAGGTCCATTCATATAGTTGCAAAGGGTAACATTTTCTTCTTTTTAAAGGCTGAGTAGTATTCCATTGTGTAAATATCCCATAGTTGTTTCATTCAATCATCTGTTGATGGTTGCTTGGGCTGCTTCCATATCTTGGCATTTGTAAATACCACTGCAATGAACACAGAGGTGCTTATGTTTTTTTGGGTTAGTGTTTTGGGTTCCTTGGGATGTATTCCCAGAAGTGGGATTGCTGGGTCAAAAGGCAGTTCCATTTTTAATTTTTTGAGGTATCTCCATACCGCTTTCCACAGTGACTGCACCAAGCTGCATTCCCACCAAGAGTGCAGAAGGGTTCCCCTTTCTCCTCATCCTCACCACACTTGTCTTTTGTTGATTTATTGATGATAGCCATTCTGACAGCTGTGAGGTGATATCTCATTGTGGTTTTAATTTGCATTTCTCTGATGAGTAATGACGTTGAGCATCTTTTCATGTCTGTTGGCCATCTGTGTGTTCTCTTTGGAGAAGTGTCTATTCAGGTCCTTTGCCCATTTTTCAATTGGGTTGTTTGTTTTTTTGGTGTTGAGTTTCATAAATACTTTATAAATTTTGGATTTTAGCCTATAATCAGATGTATTGGTGAATATGTTCTCCCATTCTGAGGGTTATCTTTTTATCTCATTGATGATTTCCTTTGCCGTGCAAAAACTTTTTAGTTTGATGTAGTCCCATTTGTTTATTTTTTCTTTTGTTTCTCTTGCCTATGGAGATATATCCAATAAAAAATTTCTATGAGCAATATCTAAGCATTTGCGGCCTATGTTTACTTCTAGGATTTTTATGGTTTCAGGTCATTTAAGTCTTTGATCCACTTTGAATTTATTCTTGTGTGTGGTATAAGAAGGTAGTTTAGTTTCATTTTTCTGCACATATCTGCCCAGTTGTCCGAACATATATTGAACAAACTCTCTTTAGCCCATTGTATGAGCTTGCTTCCTCTGTCAAAAATTAATTGACTGTAAAGGTGTGGGTTTATTTCTGGGCTCCCTATTCTGTTCTGTAGATCTGTGTGTCTGTTTTTATGCCAGTACTATGCTGTTTTTAATACTAAGGGCTTATAGTATAGTTTGATACTAGGCAGAGTGACTCCTCCAACTTTATTCTCCTTTCTCAGGATCACTGTTGCTCTGCAGGGCCTTTTGTAGTTCCATATAAATTTTTGAAATATTTGCCTAGTTCTATGAAGTATGTCATTGGAATCTTGATAGGAATTGTGTTGAATCTATAGGTTACTTTGGGTAGTATGGACATTTCAATGATGTTAATTCTTCCAATCCATGAACAGGGTATGTGCTTCCACTTATTTATGTCTTCTTCAGTTTCCTTCTTCAGTGTCTTATAATTTTCCAAATGCAGGTCTTTTACATCCTTGGTTGGATTTATTCCTAGGTATTTTATTCTTTTTAAGTAACTGTGAATGGGATTCTTTCCTTAATCTCCCTTTCTCTTAGTCCGTTATTGGCATATAGAAGTGCAATTGATTTCTGGATATTAATTTTGTATCATGCTTCTTTGCTGAATTTATCAGTTCTAGCAGTTTCTTGGTGGATTCTTCGGGCTTCTCTATGTACAGTACCATGTCATCTGCAAATAAAGATGGTTTTACTACTTCCTTTCTGGTTTGCATACCTTTTATTTCTTCTAGTTGTGTGATTGCTGTAGCTAGGACTTCTAGTACTATGTTGAATAAGAGAGGTGAAAGCAGACATCCCTGTCTTGTTCCCAATCATATGGGGAATGCTTGAAGTTTTTGCCCATTGAGTATGATACTGGCAGTGGGTTTGTCATATATGACCTTTATTATGTTTAGGTATGTTCCCTCTATTCCCATTTAAATTAGAGTTTTTATCATAAATTTGTGGTGTATTTTACTAAATGCCCTTTCTGCATCTATTGATATAGTCATGTGGTTTTTATCCTTCATTTTGTTTATGTGGTGAATCACGTTTATTGATTTGTGAATGTCGTACCAACCTTGCATTCCTGGAATAAATCCCACTTGATCTTGGTATAATGATCTTTTTGATGCATTGCTGTATTCAATTTGCTAATATTTTGTTGAGGATTTTAGCGTCTATGTTCATCAGGGATATTGGCCTATAATTTTATTTTTTTGTCGTGTCTTTATCTGGTTTTGGGGGTTAGGATGATCTTGGCCTTGTAAAATGAGTTTGGGAGCCTTCCCCTCCTCTTGAATTTTATGAAATAGTTTAAGTAGGAGAGGTGTTAGTTCTTTTCGGAATTTTTGGTAAAATTCACCTTGAAGCCATCTGGTCCAGGGCTTTTGTTTGTTGGGAGTTTTTTGATTACCACTTCAGTTTGAGTAGGTGTAATCTGTCTATTCAGATTCTCTGATTCTTTCTGATGTAGTTTTGGAAGCTTGTATGTTTTTAGGAATTTATCCATTTCATTTAAGTTGTCCAGTTTGTTGGCATATAGTTGTTCATAATATTTCCTCACAATCCTTTCTATTTCTTTGGTGTCAGTTGTTATTTTATCTCTTTCATTTCTGATTTTATTTATTTGGGTCCTTTCTCTTTTTTTCTTGATGAGCCTGATTAAAGGTTTGTTGATCTCATTTATCTTTTCAAAGAACCAGTTTTTGGATTCATTGATCTTTTGTATTCTTTTTTTTACTCTATTTCATTTATTTCAGCTATGATCTTTATTATTTCTGTTCTTCTTTTCACTTTGGGCTTTGATTTTTGTTCTTTTTCAAGTTCCTTTAAGTGTAAAGTTAGATTATTTATTTGAGCCTTTTCTTGTTCTTTGGGATAGGCTTGTAATGCTATGAATTTCCCTCTTAGGATTGCTTTCCCAGT
This sequence comes from Mormoops blainvillei, assembly GCA_004026545.1. Lineage (NCBI taxonomy): Eukaryota > Metazoa > Chordata > Mammalia > Chiroptera > Mormoopidae > Mormoops > Mormoops blainvillei. The sequence goes on from PVJD01001498.1 coordinate 199,342, forward strand.
GGCCCACAGGTTTTGGATTGTTGCGTTCTCATTTTCATTTGTTTCAAAGTGTCTTTTGATTTCTTCCTTGATCTCGTTTTTGACCCTTTCATTACTTGAAAAATATGTATATTTTGCTGTTTTAGGGTGAAATGCTCTGAAATTACCAATTAAATCCACCTGATCTAGTATGTTGTTTAAGGCTGCTGTCTCCTTGTTGATTTTCTGCCTGGAAGATCTACCCATGTGTTAAAATCTGTGACTATGACTGTATTTCTATCGATCTCTCCCTTTATGTCCTTCAAGATTTGCATTACATATTTTGGAGTTCCTATGTTGGGTATGTAAATGTTTACTAGAGTCATATCCTCTTGTTGCATTGTCTCTTACTATAGCCTTGGTTTTAAAGTCTATTTTGTTGGATATAAGTACTGTTACCCCAGCTTTCTTTTATTTTCTATTTGCAGGAAATATCTTTTTCCATCCCTTTACTTTTAGTCTGCCTGTATCTTCTGATCTGAGGTGGGTCTCTTGGAGGCGGTGTGTGTGTGTGTGTGTGTGTGTGTGTGTGTGTGTGTGCGCACGCGCGCGCGCGCGTGCACGCGTGTATGTATGTCTTGTTTCGTTATCCATTAAGCTACCCCGTGTCTTTTGGTGGGAGCATTTAAGCCATTTACATTTAAGATGATTATTGATAGATAAAGCTCTAGAAATACAGAAAGATACGGCATGAAAAGTACAAGTTCTGGAGCATCCCACATCTGGGTGCTGTCCCACCTGCTGCTTGTATATCCCAAGGTGTTTAAAATGTATAGACAAACTCTGTTTGTTCGTATGTTCATGCATGCAGATCTTTTTTGTTTGAATGCCCCTGGCATCATATTGACTTTCTAAAATCTAGGAATCACACTGTATATACTATTAATGTTACTGCTATTATTGATGGACATTTAAAATGGTTGCTGGCAAAACCATGATCTTTTATCTTCCTCTACTTCCATGTTTACTTTTTTACAGTATCATTTCTTGGGGCTTGTTCCCTCATCTCTTATTTTTACATATAAATGCCAGGCTCTGCTGTTCTGGCTCTGTCAGCACTTCCACTGACCCCTCTTTCAGATTCACATATGCCCTGGAGCCTCCTCTCCCTTTGGTGTATTTTTGGCTCATAGTCGCCAGCACATGCAGAGCTACATCATCAGTTCAAAACTGTTTCAAGGAAAGCAACTGAGGAAGGTAACAAAATCTCCTGGGGTTTTTTTTGGGTTTTTTTTTGGCGGGGGTGGGGGGTGTTGAAGAAAGACCGTATCATAATTTAAATATTAATTGACTGCTCAGTGTTCATTAAGCAGATCAGATATTAGCAAGGAAACATTCTTCAAGGAAAGATTAATATCCGGCATGGAAAGAACGGAGACGTTAGTATTTCAAAGGTTTTATAAGAAAAGGGCACAAGATAATCCTCAACGCAGTGCTGAACCAGGCACTGCAACCTAAATTCACCGCCCTACTCTAACATGTTTTTAAACTTTTGAATTAAAAGCTCATGTTTTGATAAACCTGACAATGATCTACATACTGTTTTCTTCCTTGTCTGGAAACCCACAAATAGCAAAATTCTCCTTAATTTTACATTAAGATTATTTTAATTTGACAGCATTTTGACAACACAAGAATCATTCGGGGAGTTCCTGAAATTTCTGTCTTCCCTTTAGGGGTAATAATGTTGAATAAATAGATTAATGCATTATTCTCTCCACAACCATCTTATTTATCTGTCTACCATTTGTGACAGACTAGCCTCTGTGGAAAGAGGCTGGTAGTAATTACACGCATCTTGTTCTTCATAAGACACTTTGTTATGAACATGATTGTTTAAGTTTATGCATATGCATTAAACCTGAAAGGAAGGACATGTTAAATTAACAGAGATAGAAGCAGTAGCTTACATGGAAAGTACAATATTTATAGAGTAGAATTGCTCACATTTTATTACTATGCTCAGGCACATTTGCAAGTTCGAGGAAATTCTGGGTTACTTGGTAAATATATATACTTCAGGACTTCTATGCTTCTGAATTTAACATGATACAAGGTGACATTTTTTGACAATCCATACTCTCCCAAATCTTTTTGTTTGTTTTCACCCCTTCCTGGTTCTCCTTTTTAATCCCCTATTTAAAATCCTCTCCAGATGTTACTCATTCATTCAAAACCATGCACTGCCAGGCTGTAAATGGCAAAGTTAAATTAAATCATAGCCATCTCTTGGTGAGTTGTGACTCTGTGCAAGTCATTTAGTTTTTTCATAGTTTAATAAAGATATATTTACCTTTTACTATATGTAGGACAAAATGTTAGTCTTTGGGGATATAATAATAGTATCTAGTGTCTTCTCGCTTTGAGATTGTATTACAGCAGGAAAGACAGACACTAGACAGATGACTTTTAACAATATTTAAATTTCAGTTTTGACAAGTTGTTACGCAGGTGTAAGAAATTTGACCTCACCTAGACCAAGGATAATGGGAAAGCTACCCTGAGAAGGTAGCATTTAGGTGAGATCTAAAGGATGATGGTGTGGGTACATAGGAAAAGGGCATTCCAGGCAGAGGGAGTAGCATGTATGAATGCTCTAAGTTGATAATGAGTAGCTGGAGTATATAGAAAGGCAAGGGAGTGCATCTTAAGACAGAGCTGGTGAGGTACAGAGGGTCGGAAAGGCCTTAAATCGCATATTGATGATTTTTGCCTTTATCCTAGGATAAATAAGAAGTCATTTGTTGATTTTAAACAAAGGATGGGTATGATGTGTATGATTAAATGGTTTTTTAAAAAAATACCACTCTGTCTATAGTTTTGGAGGTAGATAAGAATAGAAATATACTATACATGGCAAATTTAGCTTGGACTAGATGGAAAAATTCTACTAAGAGGTAGAATCAGCAGAATTTGATGACTGAATGGATATAATAGGACTGAGGGCGTAGCGGGGAATCAAAAATAATTCTCAAACAATTAGGTATATTATAAAAAGGACTACATGGTTTTCATTTTATAATAGCACTCTTTACTATCTACTATTGTTATTTTTAAAAATAAATTTACTATGGAAAATTTCAAGCATGTGCAAAAGTAAACAGATTAATATAATAAACCCCATGTACCCAACATCCAGTTTCAACAAGTATCTACTAATGATCAGTCTTGTTTCACCTAAACTCCTACCCCTTCCCCTCTTTCCTATTTTATGTTGAAATAAATCACTGATACTTTTTCATTTCATCTGTAAATATAACTGTGTGAAGCCCTGTAAGCTTTATTAAAAATCACTACTACAATATCATTACACATAAAAATTTAATAATTCTTTAATATCATCAAATATCCAGTTGATGTTAAAATTTCCAATTGTCTAATAATTTTTAAAGATTTTATTTATTTATTTTTTAGAGAGAAGGTAAAGGAAGGAGAAAGAGAGGGAGAGAAATAGCAATGTGTGGTTGCATCTTACGTGCCCCCTACCGGAGACCTGGCCTGCAACCCAGGCATGTGCCCTGACTGGGAATTGAACTCAGGACCCTTTTGTTTGCAGGCCGCTGCTCAATTCACTGAGCCACACCAGCCAGGGCTGTCTAATAATTTTTTTAGTTTAGAATTTGTATGAATCAAGATCCAAATAAAGTACACACACTGAGATTTGGTGATTTGACTCATAAGTCTATTTTCATTTAAAGATTTTCTTTTACCTCTTTTTTTCCTCCTTGAAATTTATTAACAAAGAAATTAGTCATTTGACCTATGGCTTGACAGAATATGAATTTTGCTGATACAATCAGCAATTAAATGCCATTAAGTATATATTTTTTTGTCCTTTTTATTTTCTGTAAATTGGTAGTTGGATATAGAGACTATCAGACTCAGGTTTGTCTTGTGCATGTGTTTGTGTGTGTCAGGTTGACATTGTATTTTACCATCTGGTTGTGTGTGCCTTTGTAATTTTAGCAGCCTTCGAATCACTACCTAGAAAGATTAATTGATCAGCTATTGCAAAATGGAGATAGCATTTCCTTTATTAGCTGGAGTATGTCTATAAAGAGAAACTTCCTCTCTATTATTTGATTTCCCAGTACTTCAGTTCATATTGGGAAGATATCAGTGCTTGAATCCTTCTGCTTAACAGTTGTCAAAACAATTACTTTATAGAATCCTCCAATTGTGACTGTTTTTTTTGCATTACTATTTTTAATAGTTTATTTTTTATTGTATTTTTTCCATTACCATTTTTCCCCTATACCCTCTTCCACCTCCACCTATACCCCACCCCCACAATCACCACACTGTTGTCCCTGTCTGTGAACCCTTTTCCCTTTTTGCTCAATCCCTCCACCCCAACACACGCTCCCAGACCTGTCAGCTTGCTCTCTATGAGCCTATCTCTATTTTGCTTGTTGGTTTAGTTTGTTTGTTAGATTCCACACATGAGTAAAATCACATGGTATTTGTCTTTCCCTGGCTTATTTCACTTAGCATAATGTTCTCCAGGTCCATCCATGCTGTTGCAAAGGGCTAAATTGTCTTATTTTTTATGACCAAGAAGTATTCTATTGTGTAAATGTCCCATAGTTGTTTTATCCATTCATCTACAGATGGACATGGGATGCTTCCATATCTTGGCAATTATAAGTAACTCTGCTATGAACATAGAGATGTATATATTTTTTTGACTTAGTGTTACAGGTTTCTTTGGATATATTCCGAGAAGTGAAATTGCTGGGCTATAAGGCACTTCCATTTTTAATTTTTTGAGATAACTCCATACAGCTTTCCACAGTGGTTGCACCAGCCGGCATTCCCACCAATAGCGCAAAATGGTCCCCCTTTCTCCACAATATCACCAGCACTTGTTTATTGATTTGTTTTTTATTGTATTTTTTCTATTACCATTTATTCTCCTTATACCCCCAACCCTTGTAATCACCACATTGTTTTTCATGACCATGAGTCCTTTTTGCTTGATCCATTCAACCCTCAATGCCCTCACTCCTGCCAAAGCTGTCAGCCTGCTCTCTATCTATGAGCCTGTCTCTATTTCCTTGTTAGTTCATTTTTTTCATTATATTCATCATATGAGTGAAATCATATGGTATTTTTCTTTCTCTGACCAGCTTATTGCACTTAGAATGATGTTCTCCAGGTTCAACTATGCTGTCACAAAGGGTAAAATATTCTTTTTTATGGCTGAGTACTATTCCGTTGTGTTAATGTCCCATAGTTGTTTTATCCACTCATCTACTGATGGACACTTGGGCTGCTCTCATATCTTGGTGAGTGTAAATAATGCCACAATGAACATAGAGGTGCTTATGTTCTTTCGAATTAAGAGTTTTGGGTTTCTTCAGATATAGTCCCAGAAGTGGGATTGCTGGGTCAAAATGCAGTTCTATTTTTAATTTTTTGAGGTAACCCTATACTACTTTCCACAGTGGCTGCACCAGTCTGCATTCCCACCAACGGTGCACAAGGGCTCCCCTTTCTCCACATCTTCGCTAGTACTTATTGTTTGTTGATTTATTGATGACAGCCATTCTGACCAGTGTCAGGTGATATCTCATTGTGGTTTTAATTTGCATTTCTCTGATGAGTAGTGTCATTGAACATCTTTTCATGTCTATTGACCATCTGTTTGTCTTCCTTGGAGACGTGTCTATTCAGGTCCTTTGCCCATTTTTCAATAGGGTTATTTGGTTTTTTAATGTTGAGTTTTATAAATTCTTTATATATTTTGAATATTAACCCCTTATCAGATGTGTTGGCATATATGTTCTCCCATTCAGTGGGTTATCTTTTTATTTTTGCTAATAGTTTCCTTTGCTGTGCAAAAAATTTTAGTTTGATGTAGTCCCATTTGTTTGTTTTTTCTTTTCTTCCTCTTGTCCAAGATTTCCCTGTGTACATTCTCTTCTAGGCTTTTTATGGTTTTGGATCCAACATATAAGTCTTTATAATCCACTTGAATTTATTCCCGTGTGGGGTGTAAGAAGGTGGTCTAGTTTCATTTTGCTCCATGGATCTGTCCAATTTCCCCAACACCATTTATTGAATAAACTGTCTTTAGCCCATTGTATGTGGTTGCTTCCTCTGTGAAATATTGACTGTAAAGGTGAGGGTTTATTTCTGGGCTCTCTATTCTGTCCATTGCTCTATGTGTCTGTTTTTATGCCAGTATCAAGCTATTTTGATAAATATGGTCTAATAGTATATATAGTTTGATATTAGGTAGCATGGTTCCTCCAACGTTGTTCTTCCTTCTCAAGATTGCTGTTACTATGTGGGGCCTCTTGTAGTTCCATATAAATTTGTAAAATATTTGTCTACTTCTGTGAACTACATTATTGGAATTGTGATAGGAATTGTGTTGAATCTATAGATTGCTTTGGGTAGTATGAACATTTTAATGATGTTAATTCTTCCTGTCCATGAACACGATATGTGCTTCCACTTAATTGTGTCTTCTTCAGTGTCTTATAATTTTCCAAATACAGGTCTTTTACATCCTTGGTTAGATTTATTCCTAAGTATTTTATTCATTTGGAAGCTATTGTGAATGGGATCATTTGCTTAATCTTCCTTTCTGATAGTTCATTATTGGTACATAAAGATGCAATTGATTTCTGGATATTAATTTTGTATTGTGCTACTTTGCTGAGTTTGTTTATCAATTCTAGTAGTTTCTTGGTGGAATCTTTAGGGTTTTATATGTACAGTATCTTGCTGTATGCACATAATGACAGTTTTATTTCTTCCTTTCCAATTTGGATGCCTTTGATATGTCCGATTGCTATAGCTAGAACTTCTAGTACTATGCTGAATAAGAGAGGTGAAAGCAGACAACTCTATCTTATTTTGGATCTTAAGGGGAATGATTGTGTTTTTGCCCATTGAGTAATAATACTGGCAGTGGGCTTGTCATATATGGCCTTTATTGTGTTTAGGTATGTTCCCTTTATTCCCACTGAACTGAGAGTTTTTATCATAAATGGGTACTGGATTTTATCAGATGCTTTTCCTGCTTCTACTGATAAGATCATGTGGTTTGTATCCTTCATTTTTTTAATGTAGTGTATCACTATTATTGAATTGAGAATATTGCACCAACCTTGTATCCACAGAATAAATCCCACTTGATCACGGTGTATGATGTTTTTGATGTATTGCTGTATTCAGTTTGCTAATACTTTGTTGAGGATTTTAGCATCAATGTTCATTAGGGATATTAATGTATAATTTTCTTTTGTTGTTGTTGTTGTTGTATCTCTATCTGGTTTTGGAATTAGGATAATGCTGGCCTTGAAAAATGAGCTTGGGAGTCTACCTCCTTGAGTTTTTCGAAATATGTTGAGAAGAAAGGCGTTAGCAGCTCTTAGAATGTTTGGTAAAATTTACCTGTGAAGCCATGAAGTTGGGAGGTTTAGTTTCTTGGGAGTCTTTTGACTACTGCTTCAGTTTCACTAGATGTAGTCTGTCTGTTCAGAACCTGATTTTCCTGATGCAGTTTTGGAAGTTTATATGTTTCTAGGAATTTATCCATTTCTTCTGGGTTGTCCAGTTTGTTGGCATATTGTTGTTCATAATACGTTCTTACAATCCTTTCTCTTTCTTTGGTGTCCTTGTTATTGCTCATCTTTCACTTCTGATTTTATTTATTTGGGTCCTTTCTTTTTTTCTTTTTTTCTTTTTTTTTGATGAGATTGGTTAAAGGTTTGTCAATCCGTTTATCTTTTCAAAAAAAAGGTCTTGGATTCATTGATCTTTTGTGTTTTTTTTTTAGACTATTTTGTTTATTTCTGCTATGATCTTTATTATTTCTGTACATATACTCACTTTGGGCTTTGTTTATTATTTTTTTAAGTTCCTTTAAGTGTAAAGTTAGATTGTTTATTTGAACTCTTTCTTGTTTCTTTAGATGGGCCTGTCATAGCAATTCAAATGCTATGAATTTCCCACTTAGGACTGCTTTCTCAGTGCCCCACAGATTTTGGACTTCTTTTCTCCCTTCTGTTTTTTTCAAGGTACCTTTTGATCTCTCCCTTGATCTCGCTGTTGACCCATTCATTGTTTAATAATATGTTGTTTAGTTTCCATGTCTTCATGTATTTCTGTTTGTTTTCTTCTTGTGACTGATTTCTAGTTTCAGAGTTCTGTGGTCAGAGAAGATGCTTGATAGGATTTCAGTCTTCTTAAATTTATTGAGACTTGTTTTGTTTCCTAACATATGGTGTATCCTAGAAAACGTTTCATATGCCCTTAAAAAGAATATATATTTTGCTGCTTTGAGATAAAATGCTTTGAAGATATCAATTAAATCCATTTCATCTAGAGTGTCATTTAAGGCCACTGTCTCCTTGTTGCTTTTCTGTCTGGAAGGTCTATGCATTGAAGCCAAGGGATCTTAAAATCCCATACTATGGCTGTATTTCTGTCAGCTTCTCTCTTTATGTCCATGAAGATGTGCTTCACATATTTAGGTGATCCTATGTTGGGTGCATAAATGCTTACTAGGGCTGTAGCCTCTTGTTGGATTGTTCTCTTTATCATTATGTGGTGTCTTGCTTTGTCCCTTACTGCAGCCTTGGTTTTAAAGTCTATTTTGTTGGATATAAATATTGCTACCCCTACTTTTTTTCCCTTTCCATTTGCAGGAAATATCTTTTTCCATCCCTTTACTTTTAGTCTCTGTGTATATTTCATTCTGAGGTGGGTTTGTTGGAGATAGCATATGTATGGGTCTTGTTTTCTTATCCATTCAGCTTTCCTCTGTCTTTGATTGGAGCTTTTAAACCATCTGCATTTAAAGTGATTATTGATATATATCTATTTTTTGCCATTTTGGTTTTTTAACTATATTCCTGTTTTTTATATCTTTTTCTTAAAGCAAACCCTTTAACATTTGTTGTAATACTGGTTTTGTTGTAACCAACTCCTTTAGCTTTCTCTTGTCTGGGAAACTCTTTACCTGCCCTTCCATCTAAATGATATCTTTACTGTGTAAAGTAGCCTTGTTTGTAGGTCCTTGCATTTAATCACTTTTGACTATTTCATGGAAATCCCTTTTGGTCTGAAATATATCTGTTGATAAATCAGATGACAGTCTTATGGGAGTTCCCTAATAAGTAATTAACTGCTTTTCTCTTGCAGCCTTTATGATTCTTTCCTTGTCTTTAAGCTTTGCCATTTTAATTATGATTTGTCTTGGTATGGGCTTCTTTTGGTTCATTTTGTTTGGTACTCTCCATGCATTCTGGACTTTGTTTTTTCCTTCACCATGTTAGGGAAGTTTCCTGTCATTATTTCTTCAAATAAGTTCTCAATTCCCTGCTCTCTCTCTTCTCCTTCTGGTATGCCTATGATGTGAATATTGTTATACTTCATGAAGTACCAAAGGTCCATTTAACCATCCTCATCTTTTTAATTTTTAAAAAATTTTTATATTTTTGCCACTCTGCTTGGGTGTTTTTTTTCAACCTTGTCTTCCAAATTGCTGATTTGATCCTGTGCTTCATCTAACCTACTATTTATTCCTTCCAGTGTATTATTTATTTCAAGGAGACAGTGGCCTTAAATGACACTCTAGATGAAATGGATTTAATTGATATCTTCAAAGCATTTCATCTCAAAGCAGCAAAATATATATTCTTTTTAAGGGTACATGAAACATTTTCTAGGATACACCATGCAATGTAAAGATAATGCATTCTTTATTTCTGAGTGGCCCTTTTTTTTTTTTTTTATGGTTTCTATGTCTTTTTTTCATGATGTTGAGCATCCATATAATCATTACTTTGAATTCTAGATCTGATTAAATATTTTGCCTCCATTTTATTTAGCTCTTCTTCTGGAGAATTTGTTGTTCTTTTCATTTGGGACCTGTTCCTTTGTCTTCTCATTTTTGCTGCCTCTTTGTGTTTGTTTCTGTGTATTAGGTAGATCTGAAGGCCTGTCAGATACTTCCTGTGATTGGCCCTGGGAAGCATGTTTGGATCTTTCAGTGATCTGCAGCTTGTAGCTCCCTCTGAGCGCTAGGCTTTGAGGAGGGCCACCTAAAGTCAACGTTTTCAGTGATCCGCCTCTGCCGACAGGCTGCCTGTTAGGCTTAGTCACTGAAAGAGCCTCCAGTTTTATTCCTCAGTTAACAGGGCCTAAGCTCTACAGGGTAGAACAAGAGAGACTCCTGCAGGCGGGGCTATTGCTTTCCCCCAGGCTGATGCTGCATGCAGACGAGTGCGCTGCCTGAGAAAGATGGTCTCTGCAGTGTGGGGTATGACTGAGCACAGTGATCCTGGCAACTGACCCTTCAGCTCTCTCCCCAGAGCCACCAACTCCAGACTCTCTTCACATGGTTCGAATTTCCTCTGCCCCCACTCTGCCAAAGCCCAGTTAAGTGGCTGCAAATATATTTTTGTGTATTGGTCCTTTAGGAGGTTTTTGTGTCTTTAGCCATCTCTCCCTTATGGACAGAAACCCCGCTGCTTTTTACAGCAGGATGTTATTTGGGTTCCTTTCCTGGTTCGGGTGGTATAGTCTAGGAGCTCAGCTTGCGGTTTAGAGCGCACACTTCTGAGGGAATCCCCCAGCCACTGTAGTATCCCACCAGCACTTCAGATGCCACACATGGCCAGCCAGCCCTCTTGCGCCTCTGCACTATCTACCAGTCTTGATGTGGTGAGGTGGTTTCTTGGTTATAAGGCATCTCTCTAGCTGGCGTTCAGTTGGTTATTCAGGATGATCTTTCTATAATTTAGTTGTAAGTCCGGTTTGGTCCTAGGAGAAGATTAGTGTAGCTTCTACCTACTCTGCCACCATCTTGAACCCTCTCAAGTTATTTCATTTTGTAGTCCTCTTCAAAATGGGAATATTTGGCTTAGGGGCTCTTATAGGCCTTTTCGGACTCTGGCAGGGAAGAAAAGCAATTAATTATTTATAATCATCTCTGACTATAAGCATGGGAATGTGTCATGGCACAGCCGTACCCTCTTTTGCACATACACATTCTATACACATTCTCCTGTCTTGATTCCAGGCCTTAATGATCACTTGTGGGGGAAACATGAGGCCAAGACCTGGAAAGTGGCCGTTATATAGGTTCAGAAAGCCACATTCCAACAAGTGTCATGTGTATATTGCAGTATCATTTGGAGAACAAGTTATTCTTAAGTCTCAGCCCAGGCATAATTTTTCTTGAGATATTTTTACACACCATGATGTTTTTTCTGCGGTTGTGCATTTCACCACAGAAACTATAAAAGCCTTCTCCATAGTATTAGGCTGAGCCTCACACAGCTGTCTGTTATATCAGTTCTGTACTTTCTGCACCCATTTGGGAGTCACCCAGTTGGTTTAAGTTAAAATAGCCCTTCTTACGTGCCCACCAAAGAACATAGTAGTGCTGCATCAGTAGGTCTCCTTGGGATATTGATCCAAAAGGATGCTCCCTTTCTTTGGCCATAGAAGAAACTGGTATTATAAAGAGCTAAAAGAGTATAGCCAGAGAGTAACTGAGCTTAGATTAAGGGAAATGTTAACTGTTATCTGCCTCTGATTTTTTCATCCATTCTTGTGCATACTCCATTCCCAGCACTTTGGTAAAAGAAGAGAGCACTTAGACAACAGCTTTGGAAATTTAGGAACCATAATCTTAACTCTGCCTATAACTTTCAAGTGATACTTGGACAGGCTGTTCAATGAGGGAATTTCAGCCACAATGTCTCTTGTCTAGTTCTGAGTAGCCATGGCTCAGTTCGGGGCTGCTGCATGAATGAGACAACTAAGGGGTAAGTGTGCAGTCCCCCCCCACTGCAGCCTTTAAAACACCCCATTCCCTCCCCCATTCTCCTCTGTGACTCCCTGAGCTCCCAACCCCGGAGGAAGTTTCCTTAGTCATACCCCTGTGAGTGGTTCTCAAGCCCTTTGCTGAACACTACAAGTGGCAGGTAGCTCACTACCAATATATTGCTATAATTATTAGGAAGCATTTGCTTCTTCATGTAGTCTAAATACTGCCTCTGCAATATCCCACAAGCCAGTCTTAGTTTGTGACTTCTAGAGCAAAACTAAAGGAAAAAAAAATACTCTTTTTACTTTCAGCTCTTTCCATGCCTGTAGAGAACTATCAGTTTCCTACCGAGTCTTCTCAAATCCAAACAAAACTATCCGCCTGTCTGAATCAGTTAACACGTATTTGTTGTGGGAAGGAATGAATGATTTGATGAAAAAGTGGTTTTCAGAATGCTCTTCCTCCATGGCACTCAGGATGATATTTTTTGGACAATGTCCCACTCAAAATGTTGCTCAGGTGTGAGAACACAGTGCCGAAAACCCAGCCTGACTATGCAAGCGTGACAGTTCTTGCCCTTCGATATGCCACTGAACACTTACCAATGCAACTAGGAACAATGGTACATGAATTATTTATACTGCTATTAAAAATCATGTTTTCAGAGAATATTTAATGGCACAAGATAATAAATGGAAAAATCAGGCTCAAAATTGTATATACAGTATGATCCCAATAATATATAAAAATATAAATATGCAAAGGAAAAATCCTCAGAGAAAATGCATCAAAATGTTACTGATTATATCTGGAGTGTAATCGTAGGTGATTATGATTTTCAACTCTATCACCTTATGGTTTCCATATGAGCATGTTTTATTTTTATAATCAGAAGAAAAGTTATTTTTTAAAAAGATCTGAACCCTTCTGAGAATTCTTTATATTGTGACTCATTTTCCTTGATTTTCCTTATCTGGATTCTTTCAGATTCTTGTGTCAAAATTTCATTTGAGTTCTCCCATTTCTTAGCTCTCTAGGATATAATAACCACATAGTATGCTAATCATCTTTCTGTTAAATGCTTCTGTTTTACACTGTAGGTCTATATGTAGTTCTTACATTTATCTTTTTGTTTATTATTATTTTTTAGTTTGTATTGAGTTTACTGGGGTGACGTTGGGTAATACATTTATATAGGTTTCAGGTATACAATTCTACAGTACATCATCTGTATATTGTATTGTGTGTTTACCACTCCAAGTTTGTTTGTTTGTTTTTAATACCTGCATTTTCTACTAGGATTTCATAAAGTAAAAAACCACCTCTGTTTTTTTTCACTGCTAATTCTAAAGCAAAGGGGGTGCTTGAAAATTAGGTGTTGAATGGATGACTGCCCCCTGTCTTCTTCCTAGTTGTGTGACCTGGGGTACAGAATATACTTCTTTACCTGCATGGGGGTTGATGCCTGCCTACCCCCAGGACTGGTTGTTTGGATTCCAACTAGGGTAACATTGTATGATCTTCTGAAGTAGGTTATTGGCTTCTCACTGCGTTCTTTCTTCACAAGTGTAAATCCCAAGGGTCACCTTCTGCCAAGGTTTTTTTCCCCTGTCACCCTTCAGATGTTCCCTGTTGATATAAGTTATATTCAGTCACAGTTCACGTCAAAGTCACCAGCTGCCAGTCGCTGTGCTTTGCTTTTCTGTTCTCTCCTTTTAAATATATTAGTTATCATTCTCAAAACAACCCTGTAATTTTGTATTATCATCTCCATTTGATTGATGAGGAAGCCAGGACCTTGGGAGGTAAAACAACTTTTGCCCGATAGTAGCTCTTTGACCCCAGGTAGTGTGACTCTGGACTTGGAAGCACCAGCCTGTGCCGCTTTAACGTGATGTGTCCTTTGTGAGTCCAGCGCACACTCTGGGAGGGAGCACACACACCACAGAGTGAAATAGGAATCTGGTGCTGCCTCTGATCTCAAAGCCCCCTGAGGGGCATGTGAGCACAGGACAGCCTTCTTTCCCACAAGGCTTATCTTTACCTTTCCTTTCATCTTTCTTTTTTCAGCTTTTGGAACTGACATTTATTTTTAGAAACCATTACAGGGATGTTCACCTCAAGCCTGTCTTTCTCCATTTTGCAACATAAATTTTTATTGATATAATAAATATTCTGTTTCCCTCATGCATTTTAGCTTGTGCCAACATCTATAAAAAGGGGGAAAGATTTGTCCTATATAAATGGAAAATTTTTCCCTCTATTGGAGTATGTGGAGTTTTGGTTCGGGGGTCCTTCTGCATTAGTGTCTGCAAGAAAAATAGGAGGAGGTTGCTGTCAGCTCAGGGCAGTCCTTAGAAATAGTTCTGGCTGTCTTTCCAAGCTGGGAAGAATTGGATGTATAGCAGACAAGCATGTAACCATGGGCAAAGTAGTCGATGCCAGTTATCCATAAATTTGAGGTAAATACTAGGATTATTATTGGAATTATTGAAATGCAATGTATAAAGCAGTTAGGATGATGCCCCAGCACATAATAAACACTCAGTTTAGTGTCTGTGACTTTGGTTTGGTTACTTTTGTTGGTGATTGTGGCAGTAATTTTTAGTCAGCTCTTTGGTTAGAGAGCCCCGGAGCACAATACTACTGGTAACACTTGAAAATTATACATCTTCTATACCTTTATCAAAGGAGAGGCTATTGAAAGAACATCTAAAAGATGTTTATTGATATAATAAATATTCTCTGTGAATATTTCCCATCTCCATCCTTTAATCAAAGCCAAAAGTCCATGCACAGAAATCCAAATAAAGCTATCTAAAGTACCAGATAGCTTTAAACATATAAATCCCCTTTTCAAGTAGTTTGTTTATCAAGGGCTTTTAGGAGTTGAAAGATTTCATATTTTGGCTTCTGATGTGATGGGGCATCAGCCCCGGGATCATTGGTGGGATTATCCAGAACACTCTTCAGAAGAAGAGAAAGGGGTTGGGCTACAGCTCTACCCTCCTGGCTTGACCACACCACTGAGTATATTCAGTGCAGTAGCCTCGACTGGATGAAGCTGAGTTGCTGATGCCATAGGCTCCAACAGTGATCCTGAAAAATACTGCTGGAGCTGCCTGTTCGCTTCTCCCTCGGGCACCTATCTTTAAGTGCTACCTTACTGTTCTCACCACAACTTACCTAACCAAGTGAGTGCAGGAGAGTTTTAAATGGGGACCCTGTGATTAATCCAGTTTATATGGAGGATGATTTAACATTGAGGGAAGGCATGAGGAGTTTCGATTAATCATAGGGAGAAAATCCTTGACACAGCTGGTAATAAAAGGGTGAGTCATGGACACAGAGAGTTCCTACTTATCGGTTATCACATACTATTCCTTGTATTGTGGACATTCATGTACATGTTTGAGCTCCCTGCTGGACCCTGAATTCCTTGGGAGAAAGGACTTCAAAAGGACAATTTTGTCTCCCTTTCTCCAATGCTGAGATCAGTGCTAGGCACAGAGAAAACACTCAGTATATGCCCGAGTGAGAGAGAAATGGAGAAGAGGGGGAAGGAGGGGCAAGGTCTCTCTAAGGTGGGTAATTGGCGAATAAGTGATCCTTTTAGTTGCATTCATACTCTACAAATTCTAAGAATGCAGAGAACCCTTTGTTGGCATTTCAGAGCCTCCTGCCTTGTCCCTTATGCCCACATACACTCACTCGCTGCCCCCTGGGTTCCTCTGTCACAGCCCCTTCGGTTAGATTAGCTCCCCGGTATCGCCCCGGCTCTGGTCATTTGCTTTTCCGTGCATCCTCACTTCAAAAGAATGGGCAATTTAATTTCCAGAGAAACGAACTTCATACTTTCCATGCCATTTAAAACCTTTGCATGCCAGAATCTCACCTATTTTAATAACGTAAAGATGTAACATTTTAGAAATATTCCTTCTGAGACTTACTGTAGTAACTTTCAGAAAACAACCTCCATCTCCACCTCTATACCTTTACCAGGCATGTATTCACTCTTAGCTTATAGCAGAAGGGAAGGTATATGTTAACAAACTAAGTGACCCTCAAGAATTCACCAAATCTCAGTGCTGTTCTTTCTGTGAAGAAGTTCTTTTGGAAGAGAGGGGTAAGTGTCAGGGTATTGGCAAAGTATGGCTGGTGCAAAATAATTCAGCTGCTGAAGGGAATAAGGAGGGTATTGCTCCAGCTTAACGAAGACAAGCAGAGCACCTCAGATAAAGGGGGTGTGTGTGTTTCCACTTAAGAAAGAAAGAAAAGAATTTAAAAGGATGTCAGACTTGGAGTTTTCCTAGAATGATGAGCATCGGTATGGGAGTGAGTTGGCTCAAATCCATTATCTCACAGGATGAAATGACAGTGTTTTACAACTAGCACAGAACATACCTAGATAAGATACCTCAGTGCAGGAGCATTCCAAATTTTCTTTCAGGTATGTTAGAAGGCTTTCAGGTACTGTAGAGTGGCTATACAGTCAGAGAAAGCAGCATGGAATTAGTTCTTTCTTTATATGTAGAAGGTATAGTGTATGCTGGAAGACGGTCTCGCACAGTGATGCTCAGCCTGGCTGAGCATCAGATTGCGCCGAAGAAGAGGGCTCTGTCATACCCAAACCAGCAGGTACTTATCTGTCAGGGTCATCCGTTGTTCAGTAACAAAAACTGAGTATAACTGATTTAGGCACTATAGAAATTTAGAGGAAGGCTAATGGGAAGCCCACAGAATCTCCAGTTCTGCGAAAGAACGACGACAACCAGAACATGGACAGGACGAGGTCACTGAGCTAGTCCAGGAAGGATGTGGCCACCTCTCCCTGTGCGGTCAGCCTGGACCTGGACCTGGACTCGGCCATCGGCTGCTACTGCTGCCTTCTGGTAGAGCGATCCGCCTTCTTCTGTTTCTCTGCATCTCTGTTCACAGGTTTTACATCCTGGGCAGGAGAAGCCAACTGGCCAGGCCCCTGTGCATCTCTGCTGCCAGGGAAGCTGGGCAAAGAAGTATCTGGCGTTTTCCAGCGCCTATAATGGCAGGCCAACTCTCCCTCCCACATAGACTCTGAAGGGGGAAAGGGATTCAGGTGCTGGGCAGCCAAACGAATGACAGATAGCCAGTGTGATCGGTCCCGGCTGCCAGTCAGTCTTGTTAATCCCTGCCAGAGTCCAGTAATGAGCAGGTGATTATCACTCAAAATGCCAGCAGCTGCTGCCATCAGTTTGTTGCTAGTCGCTTAAGCATGTTTCCCCAGGGAGGGGCATCACAGGCCCCAAACTATATGTAGATTAACTATTGAGAAATCATGTACCATGTCTTCATCTGGTGCAGCTGGACTGATAGACAGGGCTGCTTGCTTCGTATTTTATATTTGGTAGGGGTGGAGAGGTGGGCATGGATGGGGAGGAGGGCGATAAGACAACCAACAGTGAAGGACAGAAGCTTGTGGAGGTTTGTTTCAAATGGCCGGTAAGAGTTCCAAGAACATGAACTTCAGAATTCAGATAATCACACGGGCAGTTAGGCTTTTCTCTGTAGTTGGTGGAGAAATGTGGGAGTTTGGTTCTGACTTTGGCAGGAATAAGAGATGACACAGTGCTACTCTCTGGTTTGATGACCCATCTCCATCCTTTAATCAAAGCCAAAAGTCCACTCTTGACTGTGATTATTGATTTTACATCATCTGTTTAGTACTGTAGCTACCGGCTTAGTGGCAGCTCCAGACACCTGCGTCCCTATGGACAGGACTCGGGCAGGTTTTAGGGAAGTTTACACACCTCTGGAGGCAATCAGCTGTTTTTGTCAGGTGAGGGCAAACTGCTTCTGAGAGTCTAGAAAGCAATGGAAAAACATTCATTAGTTAATGTTTTTAATGCGTACAGTTTTCCAGCAGAAGTGTGTACTTGTTCCAACAATATGTTACAAATTCTATTAGGAAAGACCTTGTTAGCATTTACATCATTTAATATAATAGATTTCAAAATTTAGAATTATTTTAAAAAAATCATTCAGGCCACCTAGAGCAATGGGGAGGATTAGGGGCCTGCAGCTCTCATCTTTAATGTGTGTCCCAGTGGTTGGGACCACACTTTGAGAAGCTGTGCTCTACTGTCGCCTTCCTTATACACAGCTCAAGGCAGATGTGAGCAGGCTGAACACCTTTAAAAGCAAAGGCAGACCATTCAGTGTTGTACCACAAACTAAATCCCCTCATTTTCAGACATTTTATTTTTCACACCTTTTTCCCTTTTAAATTTTATTTTATCAATTATGCTGTTATAGTTATCTCAGTTTTTCCCCGTTGGCCCCCACCCAGCACCTCCCACTCCCTCAGGCAATCCTCACCCCTTTGTTCATGTCCATGGGTCGAGCGTTTAAAAAGTTCTTTGGCTACTCCATTTCATATAATGTACTTTACATCCCCATGGCTATTCTGTAACTACCTATTTGTACTTCTTAATCCCCTTACCTCTTCACCCATTCCTTGACAACCGCCTGCCATCTGGCAGCCATCAAAACGTTCTCTGTAACCACGATTCTGTCTCTGTTCTTCTTGTTTGCTTAGTTTGTTTTGTAGATTCAGTTGTTGTTAGGTATGTGTTTATTGACATTTTATTGTTCATAGTTTTGATCATTTTCTTAAATAAGTCCCTTTAACATTTCATATAATAATGGATTGGTGATGATGAACTTCAGTTTTTTTGTTTTCTGGAAAGTTCTTTATCTGCCCTTTGATTCTAAATGACATCTTTGCTGGGTAGAGCAATCTTGGCTGTAGTTCCCTGATTTTCTTAACTTTGGATAATTCTTGCCAATCCCTTCTAACCTGCAAAATTTCCTTTTGAGAAATCAGTTGACAGTCTTGTAGAAACTCCCCTGTAGGTAACTAATGGCTTTTCTCTTGCTGCTTTTAAGATTCTCTCTTTATCTTTAACCTTTGGCATTTTAACTATGTTGTGTCTTACAGTGGGCCTCTTTTCCTCCATCTTGTTTGGGAGTCTTTGTTCTTCCCGGATTTGCATGTCTATTTCCTTCACCAAATTAGGGAAATTTTATTTCATTATTTTTTCAAATAGTGTTCCAGTTTCTTGCTCTTTCTCTTCTCCTTCATGCACCCCTATCATGTGGATGTTGGTACACTTGAAGTTGTCTCAAAGGCTCCTTACACTTTCCTCTTTTTTTTTTTTCTTCTTCTTCTTTCTTGTTGTCCTGATTGGTTATTTTTTGGTTCCTTATGTTTCATATCATTGCTTTGATTGTTGGCTTCACCTGTTCTACTGTTGATTCCCTGTAAATTGTTCTTTATTTTGATTAGTATATCCTTCATTTCTACCTGGGTCTTTTTTTTGCCATTTAGGTCCTCACTAAGTTCCTTGAGTATCCTTATAACCAGTGTTTTGAGTTGTGCATTTGATTAATTGCTCATTTCCATTTTGTTTAGTTCTTTTTCTGGAGTTTGATCTGTTCTTTCATTTGGGCCATGTTTCTTTGTCTCCTCATGTTGGCTGCCTCCATGTGTGTGTTTCCATATATTAGGTGAAGCTGCTATGGCTTTCTGTCTTGGTAGCATGACCTAATGTAGCAGGTGTCCTGTAGGGTCCAGTGGCATAGCCCCCACTATCAACCAAGCTCGGTACTTGAGGTGTGCCTTTCACATGGGCTGAGTACACCCTCCTCTTGTAGTTGAGCCTTTATTGATGTTGGCATGTCAGTGGAAAGGATTTGGCCATACCTGTCAGCTGCAGGAACTGACTATGACCACTGACCATCAACCTCTGCTTTCCGTGGAGGATCCACTGTGCAAGGGAAGGGTGGTGGTGTTCTGATGTGGTCTGAAGCAGTTCACTGGGTATGCAGGCCCTGGGGATTCCAGGTCAGCTGCCACCCGTTCTGCCCGAGACCACCCAGTATGACCTAGAAAGCAATCTGCAGATGACTAGTCCTTGTGCTGGGCTTGGAGTTTCTCAGGTGAAGCCAAACTGATCCAAAGCTGTCTGCTGCTAGTGCCTGGGGCCTTAGACAGAGGTGCTGGAGGCTGACAGGTCACGGACTAGTTGTTGCTTATTTGAGAGGATTTAGGAAGATAGGAAGCCTGAGTGGAGACCAGCCATTCATATGGAAAAGCCACCTGTTGACAGCTTGGGTGGGACATGGCCTCAGGGATTACCCAGGGTGGGGCAAACAGTGTTAGTCAGGTTGTTGGAGCCTCAGATATGGCACCCACTCTGTAGTAGGGGAGGGATCAGAAAAGGAACAATGGCCTATGCCCGCCTTTCTCCCTGGGAGAAAGTTGCCCCTAGCTCTTGACCTGATGCCAGACACTCCAGTTCCTCCCCGTGTTCCACTGGTGCCTTTCAAGCTGCTTCCCTGGTGCTGGAGCTCAGAGAGAGTGAGTCTGAAAAAGTCTGTGTGCAAGCATTTTAACAGAAACTGCTTGGGATTCCAGTACTTCCTTTTACCGACTCAAACCCCACTGTTTTTACAGCCACAGTTATGAGGACTAATCTTCCTGGCACTGGAACCCTGGGCTAGGGGGATCTGGTGTAGGCCTGGGATTCCTCACTCCCGAAATATCCATCTGAAATTTTTATCCACCACACATGGGTGTGGGACCAGCCCGTTCCACATCTCCACCTCTCCTACCAGTCTGTTTGGACGTAGTTTCTTTAGTTCCGTAATTGCCGAGCTTCCATTCAACTCTATTTCTGACAGTTCTGAGTGATCATTGTTCTGTAGTTTAGTAGTAATTTTAATGTGGTTGTGTGAGGAGGCAAGCCATGTTTACCTGTGCCTCTGTCTACCACACCTTTTATTTTTAGCAGAAACCTTTTTTTCCACGTGAAAACTTACTCAGAAACCCAGTCTGTAAAGCACAAGTTCTGTTCTGGTTGAAGTGATTATGGGTGCCTAACCTGACATACTCTGCATAGATTTCAGCCCTTTTAAGGACCCATGAGGCCCCCAGCCCACAGAGTTGTGGAGCTCAGGGTGACAGGCCTCTAAGTATAGACAAGATGCCCTCTGTCTATCTGTAGGTTGGGGAGCTCTAGACATTTGTTGACCCCTCTAGTGTCTCACACAGGTAGGTGGTCAGTACATAGATATTAGATTAGTGATTGTGACAGTTTTGGGGACACCCTTCAGCTTTTGCTTTGGAGGGATCAGGGATAACTAAGTATCAAACCTTTCAACTTCTCCTTATCGGCCCATATAATTCTGGTTCTATCTGTTTAAATGTTTATACTCCATGTAGTCATAGAAAGTTTCTGGCAAACTCAAAATTTGATACAGCTGATGAATTGAAACCATTACTCTATGGAGGAAACTAGATATTACAAAAATAACTCTTTTGTGTTTTTCTACGAGTGCTTTAAATCTGTCCGGAAAGTAGCTAGGATTTAAGTAATGAATAATACTCACTAAATGAAGTTATATGCCAGTCAGATGTATCCTCTCCCGACTAAAGGACCCGGCAAAGGGTGAGAAGGAAGCCATCATGACAAAGAATAGTGCCTCTTGGTGGTGCAGGCGGAGGGGAGTCCCAGAACAATTTTATGTTCTATTGTTGGTTGGTTATTTTTCTTTATTTTTCCGCTATGAATAAAGAAAAAAAAAGGAGTTGTAAAAATAAGAATGTCGAGAAAGCAAACTGAGGTATCTTCCCTAGATTTTGACGTGGAAGAGTATGACTTGATCTAGAGCTTTGGGCTGACAGCAAAACTGGGTTGTGGCTAAGTCAGGAGTTCTTTGAGGCCAGGCCCTGTCAGTGCCAAAGTAGGATTCGTTGTGATTAGAGGGTTGATTGACAAACAGTAAGAAAGATATCAAGCTGTATCTCAGGCATTTAGGTTTCAAATACCTTTCAATAAAAAGAAATGTTTTTCTCTTGTTAATGTTGCATACATTTAGGTCATTAATAAAGCTATACTTTTATGATAAATACCTCAAGTAAACTTTATGCTTTGCTTAGGCCACATTTCTGTGGCCATTGCCACGCCATGGTAATGTGGCACCTAAAAGTGCAGGTCAGGATTGTTTGGAAGGGTTATTTTAAAGGTTAGAAAACCTCTGTTGAAGGTTAAATGTGTAAAGCTAAGGACCTAACCCTCCCGCTTGATGGTTGTTTTTGGTGAATGAGTAAACTGGAAATGTAGCCTCCATGATTCCCTGAGGCCTTGGCTCATCTCTGTTGGGACTGAAGAAGGGCCCAATAAATAGAACTTACTCTCCTCAAAGAAAATCAATATAGAGAGACAAAGAAGTCAGGATTTGGAGATTTTTAAAATCTCCTTTATTACAAATAAAGCAGATATTGTAGAGCGTGGCTTATATGTGCAGGCAAACAGGTTTCCTAATATTTGACTTGCGAATGAGGCAGGCCTCCCTCCTAGGGGGGCACTGCCAGCTCTTTTCTGGGGAAGGAGGAGAGCAGAATGAGCTCTCTGCCTACAGTGTGGCTCCAAAGAGAAAGGTAAAGTGAGGGGTTAAGACAGAGTTATGGGTGTTTCCCGGCTCACAGCCCCTGGGTATCTCAGCATGTTTTTAGCAGTACCCTAGGCAAAAGAAATACCAAACAGTTCCATCTATAAAGTAAGGTGGGTCTAAACAACTGAATAGGAGTAGTAATCTAGATGTCTGACAAGTGTCCTGTGTTCCACCTGAAAATATTCCACAGAGCCCCTGTGAGTTTGCTGTGGCATCCAAGGCACTGTGGTACGTAGTTTGGAAAACACAGTCTCCTTCAGAAATCAACAGTAATATTAAGTCACTCCTTATTCTCTTAGTAGAGTGAATGAATAAGGGAGTAGAGAAAAGGCCTGGAGCATTACCCTAACGGAGCTTCCCCCACATAGAAGAAAACTTTAGGAGAGGGAAGAAACATACTCTTGTCCCAAAGTGTCACCAAAGTATCCAGGTTTCAGCTAAGAGTTATCCCAGAGCTAATGTGCCTCCCTAACCAAGGAGACTGGACAGTGTGTATAATATTTAGAAGTTAAACCTTTCAGTGTTCTTAGTAACCGCATTCATATTAGGAAGAGAAATGGAAAGTGAGGTGATAACCCCAGGAGCATAGATAGAATACTACATTTCTATAGCTATGCCCTTTCTGCATGCCTGAAGTCAAATATTATGAAGGCCAAGAATAAACTTATTTTCACTGGTCTAAGTTAAATACAGACCGTCAGTTCTACAGAGCTGCTGAGCACACAGCTATTTGTTTGTTTGTTTGTTTTTTCTTTGTCCATAGCTCTAAATGGAAGCATAGCCTATAGAGAGAAAAATGAATAGCTGAGGTTTTCATGTTTATTCCGACCCCAGTAATAAAATGGTTGCTCCATTATAATGCAAGATTTTTATTAATAATGAAAAGTAATATATGGTGGATTTCTAATCATAAACAAGTAAATATTTTCTGTATGTGCCTGTCACGATTCCACAGAACCATGCCCTGACTGCAGTTACAGCTTGATTGGTCAAGTGTTCATTTCAGTTAGTCAGATTTGCCTCATTAGTGAAACAACAGGATTAGCAAAACTTGAATTGTTAAACATCCAAAAAACTTACCAAAGTAGTTAAGTATTTAATCCGTTTGTATTAAAATTTTATTGTGCCATACTGAACACATAAATTGTTTTACCTGTATACCTCCCCTTTACCGTACCACCCCCCCAAGAAAAAAAGCGCCTTCCAGGATGAACTACACAGAAATTGCCCTGAATCACTGCCTTCAGAGGAGGCAGTGTTGAACAGAATATCTGCGGTGAGAAGACTGGCTATGCTGTCACCATGATTACCGGTGGGAAGAAGTGGGCTGGTCATTTAATGGGAGATGCCGGCAGAAGAATGCCTGTTGGGGGAGGTCCAGAGCTCCTCAGGGGAGGCCTGCCACACAGGACACAGTGCCCCAGCCTCGCCTGCCATGCCACAGACACCCCTGTGTTCCTTCTCTTTGCTGCGTCCTCAGGGACTACCAGCTGCCGTCTCACTCTGCTTCTCCTCCCCGCCCGCCACCCTCCTCTCCATATTTCAACCCGGGAGTCCTCAGCTCTTGTCCTTCTATTCAGCGTCTCTCCTCCAGTGGTCATCACAACTTACAGGAGCTTCCTCAGAGGCTCAGGTTCCTTGTCAGTACAATGGGGGATAATTGATAACCTCTGCTTACTTCATTGCGTGATTATGAGGCTCAAATGAAATGTATGTTAAAGCATTTTGTTAACTGCAAAATGCCACATAAATGTCATGTGTTATAAATCATCAGCTGGTCTATTCCTCAGCTAAAGCATTTTAATGTATATTTTACCCACCCTCTGAACAATTCTTTGTCAAGTGGCAAATGTAAACGCTGCTGTTTTTCCCTGCTTGCGTTATGGTGGTTCTTCTGCAACTTTATGATGTAGGCTGAGTCTTTAAGTACTCCTTTGGCTCATATTGCTTCCTCTGAGCACCCGTGCAGGATCATAATCCATAAAACACAGAGGCAGTAACTCCTTTTAATTGCCAGGGGTTCATCATTTGCTAAGTTCTAACTGCAGTCACTTAGACACTTGTCTTGAAAAGCCTGTCTCTGTTTATTCCATAGAGCCGAGACTGTGTGAAACTGGGCCCTCCTGCAGAAGGAGAAGTCATCCAGGTCAAGTGGCCTGATGGCAAACTCTACGGAGCAAAATATCTCGGATTGAATGTGGCCCACATGTACCAGGTGAGTGCTGCCGGGTGTCTGATGCTTGCTGAGAGGGACAGGAGAAGCCAGAGGGAAGATAGTATATCCAGTGTGCTGCTGATCAATAAATCGTATCAATATGAGTACCTCTTAATTTATAAAGGAGGCAAAGATTTGGTGTCTGCCGACCCAGGTATTGGAGTTTTATCACCATGTTTGACACTGGAAAGCCCTAATGACATTTGGTGAATGCCAGGGAACATTGTTAGGCTGCAAAGATAAGTAACTGGATATGAGGCTACTTTCCTCTGTTTTCATCATATGGGGAGAGATTAATTTATCTCACCATAAGCCAAGACTATGACAGCTATACATGAGCCAGCAG
Source organism: Mormoops blainvillei (assembly GCA_004026545.1). Taxonomy (NCBI): domain Eukaryota; kingdom Metazoa; phylum Chordata; class Mammalia; order Chiroptera; family Mormoopidae; genus Mormoops; species Mormoops blainvillei. The sequence goes on from PVJD01001498.1 coordinate 224,209, forward strand.
CCCCTGAATTTATGGCTTTTGCCTGAGAGACGTGACCCCCACTGGTCATCTCAGCTAACCTAAACCAATGGTACATTGACACAGAAGGGTGACCAGTTACACACCCAAGCTTAAAGGAGAACTGTTTAATGAAAAGCACAGCTGTCAATTGGATATTCTGTCCATGAGAGAACTACATTTTATTAAAGAGTATACAATTAAAATTTTAATAAGGAATTTGATAAGGAATTTTATCCTTATCAAAAATGAGAATAAGTTAAACTTTAACAAGAAAACACGTGGATAGTGCAGGTACATTTATATTCCTTTAGAAAGACTTTAAGGAAGGACAAATTTATTAAAACCTACGCACTATAGTATTTTCAGTAACACAACAGCAGAAATCAACATTCTCAGGCGAAGTAGTAGAGTAAAACAGGAAGATTGAAGTAAAAGTAGAAAAAGCAGGAAAGTTCAGGCCCGTTAAGTTAAAAACAGCTTGGGAATAAGACTGCCAGTTTCAGCAGAAAGCTTGTTCAAAGACCAATAAGGGGCAAGGACTTAAACAGAAGAGTATATTGTAAGACACTGTATCAGGAACTGGAGCATGGTGTAATTAAAAGTGTTCAAAGAAGTTTGGAAAATTTAGAGGAGAACATTTTTGAAGGTCTAGAAAAACCCAAAGGGAGTGGGGAGGGGAGGACATTCATATTATGTGTCTGTGTGTCTGTGTATCTGTATGTGTGTGTAGAGGCCATTTTCCCCTTGGTATTGGTGGCACTGTTAAGTTGCAGGTTCAGGTCATTTATAATAGGATTGGTACTGGAGCTCCTTTACATCAGAATGTCCAAAATTAACCAAAAGTCACAACAGGTTGATAATACTGGAGACTCTCAGAAAAGAAGCATTATTACATCATTCAAAAGAAAATAATTACATTTAATTAAACAATAAATGCAAAGTGAGGCATCTCACATGTAGCAAAGCTGTTTGCTACATGAAAAGTATAACAATAAAACATGTTGAAATTCAGGCTAATTAGTAATCAGTATGTTAGCTTCAGTCAAATTTATGAGAGGCTGTCAACATAGAACTTTGAGCATATTTATAGACATGATGAAAAAGTTAAGACTAATATTAAAATTGCCTCTCAAGTACAAGTAGTTTAAAATTCCTTATTAAACCAGTGACCTTTTGAGATCATTTTGTGTTTTGTGTCTAATTATTCAACCTCGCTATTGAATAGACAAAGGCATTTATAAAAATAGATATAACTAAAATACCTACCGCACAGTGATAAAAATCCTAAGTATATGCATTTTTGGAACCTTATATAGCCCTATAAGGTAGGTGTTTTTTTCTCTTCTTTTACAAATGAAGGCAAAAAAAGGATCATTGAATTTAATAATTTGTTTAAGGGCACACATCTGGTAAAAGAAAAGGCCAGAATTTGCTCTTAGCCTTGTCCCAACTATGGTTAACAACCCTCCCAGATTACCAGGGACTGTTCCCTGATTTTAACCCTGAAGTCCTGCATGGAGGAGACCCTTCAGTCCTGGGCAAGCCAGGACAATTGGTCACCATACTCCCCTTTTCATTTTATAATTGCCTCTTTCTCTTGTAGATTTTTCAAATGATGATCTAAAACGAAGCAAGGTAGGCACAGGTGGTTATAGCTATGCTATCAAATTGTATAAATGAGATGACACCTTGGCCTAATTAAATATTAAAGAAACCATTCTGCTAAAACAAGGCCAGAAGAAAAGCGCTCTCTCCTCAGCCTTCTGAGAGTAACAGGGAAAGCCCTCCTGTGACTGAGACATGAGTCCACCGTACTCAATCAGGTCTGAGTGGGGCATGGATAATAAGTGTAATTATACATTTTATAATAATATTTTTTAAACTCCAGCATATTTTTATTAACATAGCTCAGCTCCATGGTTTGATTAACCTTTTACCTAGAAGTGCAAGCCTGTTTTTATTTCTTAAAAGTAAAGCATTCAGACAAACAGACAAATTAGGGACTTGAAAGGTGTTCTGAGTGGTTCAGAGTTAGAACATGTTAGGCATTTTACCCAGTTTGCATCCCTTTTGTTTTCTCCTAAAAGAGTTCACTTGGGATTGAACCTGAACCAAGAACAATCCCTTCATGGGGGGCATTTGATGACTCTCCCCCAGATGCCCTAGGTTTCTTAACCAGTGTCACACCCTTTTCTCTGAAAAATTCTCCTAAAATGTTGAAAAACAAATTGATTATGAAATTGCTGCTCCCATTTGATTAGCTTGAAAAAAGCTTTTAAACATTTTCATTTTAGGTGATATTTTTACACAGTAGTGTGGTGTAATTGTTATGAGGATGAGAATGTGGTATTTTCCTAACTGTTTGGTTGAATTTAACAAACGTAAGTGCTGAACATTAAAGCTCTGTAAGAACTTGAGGTATTATTTTATCTGGGAGGATTATTATATCATCATTTCTTTCTCATAGAGAAACAGCCCTCCTTCTTGTATTGTCAGAACCTCCTAGAGAAACAACCGGTACTGTTAGGCCCGGCCTTTCTTAAATTGGCCACAATCTCAGGTTTTGAGAAATTACTTGAGCAGCAGCTACTTTTCTTTGTTTTCACTTTGGGAGATAAAGTGTTCATATCAAATATTTCAAGACAGTCATTTTCAGGAATTTTAGCATGTTCAAAATCATATTTTGTTCTTAGTTTGATAGAGAAAAGGCCCTTTCTTCCTTCCTTGGCTGTTGTTTATTTCGCTTCTCCCTTTTTTTCTTTTTCTATGTCACTTATTGGAACGCTGAAAAAAGTGGTCAATGGTTGATATTTAATATATATCATGATGTTTTATTTTTCATTAGGTTGAATTTGAAGATGGATCCCAGATAGCAATGAAGAGAGAGGACATCTACACTTTAGATGAAGAGTTACCCAAGAGAGTGAAAGCTCGTTTCGTAAGTGCCAGCGCATGCCGCCCAGGGACCCGCCCTGTAGATCCCCTCGGCCCCTCCCAGCAGGAAGCGCGCTTTGGCCTTCGGGTTGATTTTAAAGAAAGCCGGTGCAGCTTTTCCCTTATTGAAACCTATTGAATGCAGACCTCAAATCTGACCCAAATCATAGAAACCAGTGTAGGTTCCTTATTTTTTTTCTAATGATACTTCTTGGTGTTAACATTTACTGGCGTACAAAATAGTTGTTGAAGACGTGCTCAATCTATGCAAGGCACTGCGAACATACAGAGATACCATCAAGGCATTTACAGCCGTGTTAGTAGAAGCAACAGTAAAAGAAAGTTTTCAGTAGTGGATTGAAGGGGACTCAGCATAAATGAATGCCTGCTTTCCCGTAGCCTTATCATATATTGATTAACTTCTCTAATGATTAAGTTAGCTTCTCTACCTTTCTTCTGTTTTAGGTCTAACAAAGACCTAAAAAATTGAATAACTTGTCAGAAGTTTGTTAATATTTGTTTCAGTTCATAATTAAGCTCTGACTTTTATAACTAAAGGAATAAAACCCAAGTGCTAGTTGTGTGAATAATACTAAAACAGTTCAGTAAAAAAGAAAATGCTATGGTTTCACGCCCAGCACATACCACTAAAAGACAAATAAACATGGAAAAATAATCAAAACTGAAGTCGTTAAAAAATATAATTCACAAAACTTAGTTTTCATTATTGTATCATAAATATTTAGTGGACCCTGAAATGAAGTCAGTTTTACTCATTTAGAATTTCATTCTACTGCATCTGCAAAATGATAAATACTGAACAGGGAAATTTGAATGAGTGGGATTTTTCTGACTAAAATGAAAATTCTTTTATGAATAAATGACACCCTTAGTTTTAGTTAGTTGCTTCAACTAACAAGATTGTGTATGCTTATGATACACTTTTCTGCAATGATACAGTTACTGTAGGTTGATTGGAAAAACCATGGGTTTTCTTAAATGTTCAATTGTATATTTAGCTCCTTTTCCATCAGGTGGGATCCTGAGACTCGGCAGTTTGCATCACATGTGAACTCACTTTCCTTCTTAACTGCATACTTGAGAGGAAGGTCCTTCAAAGTCAAATAACTCAAGAGAGGAGCGATAGTAACAGTACCAATACCCACATAGGGCACATAGGAGACCACACTCCTGATGATAGGTTAACCACTAGATGACAAACTGCAGAGAAAGAAAAAATCAAATACTTTTATTGTAGAGACATCAACTAAATCTTAACAATCCTAAAAAATGGAGTAACTTGTCAGTGTTCTAGGTCTTAAAATCTCTTGAGAAGAACTTTCATTTCACGGTGCAGGAGATGGCTACCCCTCATCCGGTGCTCCTGTCTTCCTTGGATTCCTCCTCTTTCCTTTTCTTTAATTTAAAAAAGACTTTTTTTTAATCGCCTAGAGATTTTGAGGATGGGAAATGCAGTAGATAGCCCTCTGGAAGTCTCTCAGGTCTTTGATTTTTTTAATCCATGCACGGTTAACCATCCTACGAGTCTGGTTTTGTAGATTTTAATATGATTAAAAGAAAGCTTTCTGCTTTCTTCTCTGAGATCACAAGCTCTTTGTTCCACATTAGAGTTGTCTCCAATATCAGGATACCCCCTCTTGTAGCTTTATTTGAACTTAACGCCTGAGTTTTCTAATGTCCATTTCCCTGAACAATTACACTAAATTCAACCTTTCTCTTTTAAATTCCTAGAGAAAACAATGTTAATTAAGAAAAGGCAGTGAAAAATCTGTCACATATATAATCTAAATGTAACCTGTTATATCAAACAGTTGAGCTTAGTAGAAAATAGCTTCAGAAATGAAGGTTCACAGTCGCTAAATGCGGCTTTGCCACTCCTGTTTTTTTTGAGTCCTACACTTGAGCGCTCCTGTTGTAGCAAACCTACTTTCCCTTCAGGCTGGTGTAGAATGTTGTGGCCCTTGGTTAGTTTGTCTATGAATGCCTTTTTTTTTTTTTTCCAGTTGGTAAAACAAAACTAATTGGAAAACACATTGATGGAAGATATTTATAGTTAGAGAAATCTCTCTTGTGTGTTTTAAGCAGGGGTGAGTTAGCAGCCCTCGCTGGGAGGCCCCCATGTTTTAATGACTATGCTCACCCAGACACACGCTGACTTGGAGAGAAATTTTTCAAAAGAGTCAGCAGTCCACCTCGGTGATTATGTTGGGTTCTATGCCACTAACTTCAGAAACAGCCCCATTACTTTTTATTGTCTCACAGAATAACCATAGCAACAGTGCATAATTAACTAGAGCTACTAGTAAAGCAGTTTTATGTTTGTGTTAGAGAGGATGACTTTTGCTGTTCCACACAGTGGCAGTACTTTCATGGATGTTTTATTTTCTCCTTTGATAACTTTAGCCCTTATAAAGGGGAAAGGTTACTCAAAGCAAGTACTTTGCCAAGAATAAATGAAACAAAAATGTTTTTTCCCAGTGGCAGAGGGTGCCCACCAACCTGCAGTCCTCCCTAGTGGAACAAGATCATGCCTGGGGACCCTGGGAGGCAGCCTGTTACCCTGGATAATCCTCTCTAGCTGACAGGGAACATGCCCCACTGTGTACTTGGGTCCATTTTTTAGTTTTCAAAGCTCTTTGCAACTATTCCATTGTTTGTCTTTTCTTCATGATTGACTATGTGTTTTGAAGCCCTAAAAGCTGGACCATGTTGCCTCTGTCACCAACCAGGGGAGGTGGCCTCAGTGACACAGTAAGATACACTGCACATTGATGTTATTGTAGACTTTACCTGAGCATAACAGAAAAAGCCCACATGCCTTCCCCCAGCTACACTTACTGAGCAGTGACCGAGTGCTGGGCATGTTGCCTGGTGTTGAGAACGTGTAAAATTTGGTACTTGGTCCCTCATAGCCTCACCCTCATAGATGCTTAGGAAACCCCTGATGCGGAGAAACTTACCTGTCTCTCATCCCTGCCCCTGTCCTCATTCTACCACATTAACATGTAAAGTGTTACAGAAACCCAAAAGAAGGGCCCTCAAATTTGCCTGTGGCAGAGAAGATGGAATATCTTCCATGCAGAGGAGACAGTGTTTCTGAAGATGGAAATGCATGAGAGAGCCAGCAGTGTGGCTGGGACCTGCGAATAAGTCAGTCTGACTGGGGCATTGGGTAGGATTACGCCAGGTTATGCAGGTCCAGCCTAGGGAGCTGGGATATTATCTTGAAGGCAGTAGGACTATTGAAATATTATAAGGATGGGTGTCATTTAGTCAGAAAGTTTATAGAGAATGTTCATGTACTGGTTCTATAGAAAATAGCCGGGACCGGGGTGGGGTGTATAGCATTTGTTGCAGTGCTTTAGAAGAGGAAGTGTGAGAGCCTGCGCCATGGGGTCAGTAGGGTTAAAGAATAAAGGATGAGGGCTTCATGTAGGAAGGCTAGGGATGGGGGCTAGTTTACAGTGACTTTTAGGTTTCTGATCGATGTTGCTAGATAGATAGCTGTGCCATTTATGAAATATAGGCAGGACAGCAATGGAGAAGGAAGAATTTGAGTTCAATTTAGTACAGATTGATTCAAAGCACCTCTAGGAGAAGCACTCTGAGATGCTCGCTGGGCTGCTGGACATGCAGGCCTGAGCGCAGGAGGAGGTCTGAACCGGAGTGACAGATGTCAGCATCACAGGAATGGAGGCAGGAATAAAAGCCATGAATAGTGGGTGTGAAGACCCAAGGTACATATATGGAGAGAAGGCCACTTGCAAAATCCCAGGGGCATCAGAGGTGAGCAAATAGTTAAGAAAGGGAAACCCCTGAGGCATCCACAGTGAGCCTCCGAGGAGGAGACGCAGGGGGAGGGGCTTATGACAAAGGAGAGAGCTTTGAGCAATAGTTAGGTGACAGAAGACGCAACTATTTTTATGATAGGTAAGTGTCATAGGAACTAGGACTTGAGCAAGGACAGTTTCAGGGAGGTCGTCAGGGCAGAGGCCCAGAGTAAGTGGGAATCAGAGTGAATTAGAGATGACTGTTGACAAATTTCTCAAAAATCTGGTTGGGCAGGAGCCAGAGGGAAGATGGAGAGTGAGGGAGACTTAAATGAGAAGACTTCAATCCTGCTTGTGTTGGGGAAAGTCCCAGGGGTTGGAGATCTTGAAGAAAGAGAGTCTAGTTGGAGGCAGATAGGAAGGTTCCAGCGCCACCTGTGTGGGACCCTTCCACCCCGGGCTGGTGACCTGCCTCTGGCACCCTATCCCCTACTGCCTGAACCAGATCTTTGTACATTCTTGTCATGGTCAAATGCCGTGCCCTTCTGCAATGTAACGCTGGCTAATTTTAGTCCACAGCCTCTGATATGCGATTTGAAGATACATTTTATGGAACAGACATAATCCAAGGGGAGAAAAAAAGACAAAGAGTGCTGAGCTCCAGGTTTAAGAACGAATATGTGGATGACCCCGTGTACCGCACTTTTTTGAAGAGCTCTTTCCAGAAGAAGTGCCAGAAGAGACAGTAGCCTGCTGTGCTGCCGCAGGCTAGAGCGCAGCTCGGGCTGGGGAGGAAAGGCGCGGGGACAGCCGTGGGCTGCGCCGTGTGTTCTTGCAGTAGGTGACGGGGTGGCTCTGACAGTGGAGAACTGGGCTTTCCAGCGTAAGGTGACCCAAACCACAAAATACACACATTATTAATTGGATGCAACAACCTGAAGTTGTCCCCTACTCCTGCTTTCACTTGCGAGCAACTGTCTTTTATGATCCCAAAGGATTTTTCTAAGTGAAAGGAAATAATAGTGAATCACCCACCAAATAAACCACTGCCAGAGGCGGTGGGTTGCCAAGTGTGGCTTAGGCCTCTAGTCAGGAAACACATGGAAACTTCTCTCCCCAGCCCAGCAGGTGGGAGCCTCAACACCCAGGTGGGAGGGTGAGAATTTATATATTTTCCACAGTCAGAGAAGGACTCTCACTTACTTGTTTTAAATGGCATTTTTTATAAAACATTTTTAAAACGCAAATGGCATGTATGGTAATGAGATTTACCCGTGTGCTATCTGTATTTCCCTTGTACAGAACTTTTGCATTTTTTTATATCCCTGTTGCTTTCAGTTGTGTCTGAGAACTGAGTTGCTGGCCTTTGTGAAATTTTTGGCTCTTGAGAAAGAATTCTTCTGAACTGTATGGGAATTTTATATATTTAAAGAGGGAAATCTGGGGCTGTTATTTTTAAACACTTTTTTTCATAATACATATTCTGAGTGGATATTTATAAAATATGTTTCTTTCATTATGTGTTTATAAAATTAGAGTTTAAATAAATATGCTTTGATGCATAGTTTTGAATTAATATGATTTTTTCCTTTTTAAAACAGCCTGAAAATGTACTAGTGTTTAAAAATAAAGATTTCCACTTTCTCCAATTTTGTCTTCTGACTTGCTTATTCATCTAGGTTTCAACCAATGGAAAGACTAGTTTTATTTGGGAGTTGGCTATCAAGAGATGCTGGCACACAGGTTTGTCAGACCCTCCTTCTACCGTGGACTTTTTAAAATCACTGTGGACACAGAGCCTAACATTTATGGCGTATCATTGGGGATGAAGGCTTTTCTGCCTGCCTGCAGTGCCAGCGGGGATGTTTCCTCAGCTTCTTCTTCTAGACCAGAAGACATCCGAGCACCTGGGGTCCGCAGCGTTTCCTCCCAGGTTTCTTGGTCCCCGGTTACCATTAGAAGAGACTGCATGGATCCTCCGACCGCTCCCCTCACTTTGTACAGTGAGCCGGGGATAGGCGGGCGCGGGATTGCCCAAGGTCACACAGCGCCCAGTACTGCCTCAGTGAACTGCAGCCGCACGGATGCTGCGCGACAGCTGCAAAACCTCAGTGGCCTGGGCAGGAAGCATTTCTTTGCTTAGGAGTCTGTAGGTTGGTGGATCCAGGCCGGGCTTGACCGGCAGCTCTGTTGACCTCGGCTTGGTTGAGCTCCCATACCTGTTCCACATGCCTCCTGTCAGCCCCCGTGGGTCACCCAGGTAAGGGCTTCTCAGGTCAATGGCAGAGGCAGAAAACAAGTGAGCACAGCTGAGTACGCACATTTCAGTCCTGCCTGTGATGTTGGTTAACATCCCGTGGGCCAAATCCCACAGCCAGGGATTGGAGGGCATTTCAGAGTTTCATGGCAAAGAGTGTTCATGTATTGAGTTACAGGGCAGAGAGTGAAGAGCTAAAACATTAATCACAGAGCCACAGTTAAATCTCAGTTCTCTGGACCGCGTACTGGCTGAGTGCTGACTTTCCAGTGCCTCGTGGCTGAACTCTGAACTGGGGAAGGGCCCACCAGCCTTATTTTTACAGACTGAACACTTCACATTCTCTACCAGTATAGTCATATATTTTACCAAGTAATCAAGCTTGCATTTTCTATCTCTGGGTTTTGAGTGGAACTGACCTGCTGTCTCTTTGATATGCCAGGAAAGTAGGCCTGTGCAAGGCATTAGGAGGAATTAATCTAAATAGGATCATTTGTTTTGTACATGTTTGCCTGTCAGCAAGATTGCTGATTGGCTGCCACAGGGAGAGAATGTGCAGAGTCCTATGTGATTTCAAATACAGCTGTTTTTTATGGTCTCACTTAACTAATGTTCATATAACCAAGTACAGCTGTATATACTCTTTAATAGTGCCGGCCACAGATGCACCCTGGCTCTTGGGAGAGACACCTTTATTTCACTGCATAAAGTCATTATTAGTTCTATAACCAGACAGACTGTTAAAGCTTTTTCACTTACTGTATGACACCTCAATTGTAATTTTTATTTCTTTGCATTACACTAACTGCATTTTTAGTGTGTATATATAGCATGAAATCAGTTGAAGTCTTTCTAGTATTAAAAAAAATTTTGCTAACTGTGATAATTCTAATGTAATTCTAAATACAAGCCCTTTCTCTGGATGTTAGAGGATTAGTAAAAACTACTTGACATATTCCACAACATTTTAGTTCTTTTATGTTTGAAATGAGAACAATGTGATCCTTATCAGTTTGCTTTTATTAAGATAATTTTGTTTAGTTCATCTAGAGAGAAGTTGAGAAAAGGCATCCATAGTAAAATATCAAATAAGTTCTCAGAATACAGTAAAATATCAAATAAGTTCTCAGAATACAGGCATCCATAGTAAAATATCAAATAAGTTCTCAGAATACTGGGTAATAGCATGTGAAAACATGAAGACTGAAAATACAAAAATATGTAGGAGTAAATGGATCTGCCACTTCTCCCTGTACCTGTCCAATGTGGAACAAGGCCAAAATGCCTATGTTACTGTAAAGGACCTGGAGGTCTTAGAGTAATCATATTGGGGTAGTATATGCTGCAAGATAACATTATGCTTTATTTTTGCCCGTTATTAAAAGGTATTGGAAATGAAACAATCTTCATTTCAGATATTAATCAGCCCCTCAGACTTGAAGCTAACTAGAGATCCTGAGACATTCTTATTACATGAAGTAATTGGTTGGTTGCAAGACTCAATTGTGCCACAGACTTTCTGAGGACTCAGATGGCAGTCACTGGAAGTGTTATGCATTCTCTCACCCAGCATATTGCAGAGACATGTGGCACTGACTGGTAGAGAGGCCTAAACTCTCCATCAAGTGGGCTGACAATTTAGAAGCCCCATGCTCCATCCCCAGAAGGTGTGGCTCTTCTTAGGAAAGGAACTTCATCAAGAGAAACTGATACTAATGATGTGTATTGAGCATCTATTGTGTGTATCCAGCCTGGTTGGCTTCTTAGTGGCATTTATCTTATTTAGGCTCCCAGGGAATTAGCAAACTAAGTATCATTCCCCTCTTTCATTGACATAAACTCCCAGAGAGGTTAAACAAATTTTGAATTATTCCAAGTTCACATTGCGTAAAGGAAAAAGAAGATTCTAAACCTGAATCAAACAACACATTGGATGGACCAGTCTGCAGCTCAAAAGACAAGTTCGCACTAGAGACGTAAATAAGGAAGGCACCATCTTTATTAAAAATACGTGAAATTTACCTTTCGGCAAAGGCAAAACTACAGGGACAGAAAAGAGATCAGTGGCTGCCAAAGGCTGGAGGTGGGGAGGGGATTGACAACAAAGGGGTATGCTGAAACCTTTTTTGGTGATAGAGGTAGTGACCTTGGGGAAAGCTTTTCAAGTGGTTTCAGATGACATCTAATTAGCATTGAAATTTGTGTTCCCAATTGGACATGCATCCTCTCTTCCTTCTTTCTTTTTTTTAAAAATATTTTCTCCTTTATCTTTAATTTTCAGAAATTTGATGATAGCAGGTTTTAGCTTTGATTTGTTTGGGTTTATTTTCTTTGGAGTTTGTTCAACTTCTCGGCCTTTCACCAAATTTTGGGAGATTTTTCAGCCATTATTTCCTGGGATTTTTTTTTTAACCTCATACTCTTTCTTCTCTCCTTTTAGGACTACAGTGACATAAACATTGAGTCTTTTGCTGCTGTAACACAGGTTCTTGATGATGTTTTGTCTGTTTTCCCTGTTCAGATTGGCTAAATTCTATTGATCTGCCCACGAGTCTGCTGATTCTATGCTCTGTCATCTCCAAACTATTATTGAGCCCTTGAGCGAGTTTTTTATTTTGGTTATTGTATTTTTTAGTTCTGTAATTCCCGTTTGGTTCTCTTTTGCATCTTCTCGTTATTTGCTGAAATGTTCTATTTTTATTTCAAGAGTGTTCATAATTCTTTACTGAAGCATTTTTCTGATGGCTACTTTAAAATCTTTGTCAGATGATGCCAGTGTCTAACTTATTTTGGTATCTGTGTCTGTTGATTGTGGTTCTCTTTCAAGTTCTGGCATGATGAGTAATTGAGCTGTAACTTGGGCATTCGCACTATTTGGTTTAGAAGACTGGATTCTGTTGAGATCTTCCCTTTTAGCAGGCAGTCACCTCGTTTTGGGTTAGTGCTCAGGGTCTGGCCTACTTTGGTGGGCTGTGGTTCCAATGACGATTTAATTTTCACTCTTACTGAACCCCTCTGCCCCGCTTTCTTTGTATACTGCCCGGGAGCCACTCTGCAAACCTGGGTACTCTTCCACACTTCGGTTCAGTTCTCAAAGTTTTTGGTGAGTTAATGACTCACCAAAAATTTCATGTGTGAGTCAGGCAGCAAATTCCTGTGCAGGTTTAGAGAATTCCTTTTTCAAGCTCCCTGCTCTCCAAGATCCTCCATCCACTCTGCTTAGGAAGGCGAGGCGGGCTGCCTCTCACAGTCTCACTGACAGCACACTGGCAGGGAGAGAAGGGCCATCTAGCACCTCCCGCTGACTCTAAGTCAGGGGTCGGGTGTGGAAATCCAGACACCCCACTTGGTCTCCGCCAAAACGCCACTGTAGGGTAAATGGAGGCAGTCTGAATTCCTCACCCAAGTGTCTGCGTAACAAAAGGGAAGCAGTTTCTCACAACCTTGAAAGGGCCTGATAAAGTGTGTTCTCATAGCCTTGAGTCTGGGCCCGATAAACAGTTCCCATAATATGAGGTGGGCTTGCATGTGCAAGTCATGCTATGTTACTTAACCTTTTGGCCTGATGCCAGTTTCGTTCGTGTTAGTACCTAAGGAGGTAGGGGTTTTCACTGCGTGCGCAGGCGCAGACACAGACACAGCTTGCAGCGTGTGTGGCTCACCCACCCTTGAATAAAGGCAGGTCAAGCATCCCCATGGCTCTGCGCATTCTTCCGTCCCCCTGAGCCTTGAGTGGAACTGCCAGGCCTTGACAGGCTGCAACAACCACCACTTTGGGGGCGGGAAGCCACCAAGTGAGGGGCAGAAATCCCAAATCCCTGCTTGGTGTCTACAGAGACTATACAGGCAGGGACCGTTCATCGTTTGATTGGGGGAAGTGTATTGACAAGGTTTTTGTCCTGCTGTGCTGCTCTTTACTGGGTCCTTTGACTGGAGATAGAAGGCTTTTCTTAGAGCTTTAGATTTTTATTTATTTTTTTGGTGCCTGTTGGTGGTGGCTCCACTTTGCAGGCTTCGTCAGTTCCAAGTTCAGGATATATGAGAGAGAAAAAACAAACCCAGGGAACTCACCTCTGTGTAGTTCCTATATCCTCAAGTCCCCTGTTAGCCTGCCTACCTCTTTCAATATTTCATGGTCCTCTTACAATTGTTTTGTTGTGTTACGTCCATGGTTTTTAATTCTACTTAGCCAGGAGGAGCAGGGAAAACAAAGTCATCTCTATCTTGTCCAGAACAAGAAGTCTTCACTTTTTCTTTAACATGGGAGAAAATAATTTATTGCTAAGAACAAGGGACTAGTTTAAAGTCAAATATTGAGGATTTCAAGGGAATAATTGATGGAATTCTAAGGGAGGAAAGGGGATTGAGAGCAGAGGTAGAATGGTTGACCTTGCACAGGAAAAGAGAGACTTCATCGTGAAGACTGAATTCCTGATTATAAGAACAGAGATGGCAGACAATAGAATTGTTTCAGGAAGGAGCTTTCCAGATCTGTTTGCTGTATGGAAAACGGTGTGAGAGACATGAAGATGCTAGAGATGGTATTTCTACTCATTAGTCTGTGTTGAATAAGGAAGGTAGTTGATGTCAAGAGGGGATTTCTTGGGAAAATATAGAGGGACCTAGGAAGTAGATGGCTGTAAAAGACTGATTAAACCCTCTACCCCCACCCCCTTGAGATGTCCATAGCCTAATCCCCAGAATCTGTGACTACGTTACCTTGCATGGCAAAAAGGACTTTGTAGTTGCTATTAAATTAAGGATCTTGAGGTGCGAAGATAATCCTGGATGACCTGCATGGGCCCAACGAAATTACAGGGGTTGTCATCAGAGGGAGGCTGGAGGGTTAGAGACAGAGAATGTCTCTAACATTGATGGAAGCCAAGGGAATGTCTCTAACATTGATGATGGAAGGAAGCAGTAGATGAAGTGATTTGCTCTGAAGATGGAGGCAGGGGCCAGAAGCCAAGGGAAGGTGGCTTCCGGAAGGTGGAAAAAAGAGGGAAGCAGAGTACCCGCTAAAACCTCTCTGAGGAACCCCCTGCCAACACGTGACTTTAGCCCTGTGAAACTGGTTTCAGACGTCTGGCCCCCAGAAAAATAAGAAAATACAGTTCTGTTGTTTCAAGCCACTAAACTTGTGGTAATGTGCTATAGTATCAATGGGAAGCTAAGACAACTGCTTAATATATGTAGCAGGAGGAGGGTGAGAGAAGGCTTTCAAGGTCAGAAGCAGCGGTTAGAGGAGGGGTGTAGTTAAGATTTACACAGTTGGGTTTTAAGTGTTGACAGGTTTAGGGTGTGGTCGTGTGACTGGAGTGGAGGTTCAAGTCATCGCACTGAATTAACATTTCTTTTAACTATTGGTTTGGCCAAAAAGTCGGTTTGGTTTTTGCTATACAGTGGCTCTAGTACCACTTAGTTGTCTTCAGTTTCATTTGAAACAATTTTGTTTGATTGTATTGTGAAAGCTGTCATATCAGCATGCATTTTTAAAAAAACGTATTAAAATTGGTAAACTTCTGTGTAGGCATTTTTAATATTGAAGATGGAAGAAAATATGCAACATTTTAAGCATATTATGCCTTATTTCAAGAAAGGTAAAAATGCAACTGAAATGCAAAAAAAGATTTGTGCAGTGTATGGAGAAGGTGCTGTGACTGATCAGATGTGTCAAAAGTGGTTTGCAAATTTTCATGCTGGAGATTTCTCGCTGGATGATGCTCCACTGTCGGGTAGACCAGTTGAAGTTGATAGCGATCAAATCGAGACTTTAATTGAGAACAATCAACATTACACCCCATAGGAGATAGCCGACATACTCAAAATATCCAAATCAATAAAGCTATTGGTGAAAATGAAAAATGTGTCTTCTATGAGAAAAAAACAAATAGATTTTTCGACCAACCCAATATTTAGTTTTTTAAATTGATAATCCATGTAGCATAAAACTTACCATTTTAAAATATACAATTCAGTGGTTTTTAGTACATTCACAAGGTTGTGCAGCTGTGACCACTGTAGTTAGTTTTGATTGAACAGTGTTGGTTCTGTCTTCATTTATACCAGCATTTGCAAAAATGTTTTCCATTTTTGCTGCAACTCTGCAGACTGAGACCTAAGGAGAGTATGTTCATGTAATATATTCTTGAGTGTGAAAAGTTCTTCTGAACATATATACTCACCCATTTGAAGAGACTATGCTGGACCAAATGGAGACTTGCATCCTGCTGATGCCAGCTTTATGATGGTAGTGATGGTTGTGGTGGGTCTTTACAGTGGCAGGCAGGTTACAGAACAGGAAGGCATCCCTGGCCACAGAGCTGCCCTTGAAGGTTGGGACCAGGCACCTGCAGCCCCCAGGAACACTGGAGCACGGGCCTTTGGAGAAAGACGAATACTTGGCCCAAATCAGTGATGAGCCTCTCATACCCTCCCGGCAGGTGTCCCATGGGTTCCAGAGAGTTCAGTTCCTTCAGTTCACTATGCCTTGGTTTTTTCCAGGAATATTATGAATGATCCGCAATTCTTCCCTTTCTTTCCCCAGGGGTCCTTTCCTCTTTGGCATGGGTGGTTTTTTGCTCCCAGGGACTTTTTTTAAAGTCATAACTCATAAATCTCTTAGAAGTAAACTTGACCTGTTTATAGTCTTTATCTCACTTAGTATGAATATTCAGATAAATCACTATGGAATATTCATGTGGGGTGTTGGATAATATATTAGGTATGAAATTATTTTCTAAAACTCTAAAAATTCTGAACTCGCACGAAGTGAATAAATCCAGCCACAAGAATTCCAGATAAGAGAGTGGGCCTCATCTGACACCCACTTCTCATCCCCTGCTGTATGAGCCTTACCCACCTCCATATCCCCATGACCGTAACAGACCCTCCCTGAGCTTTTCACTCAGCTTTATGCTCTCACGGAGCTGGGGACCCGTGGCATTCATCTTAGCTTACTGCTGACCGGGGGCAGACTCTCTGCCAACTGAGGCTAACTGTGAACACAGCGGGGCCCTGAGGACGGACATAGCGCTGTGCGGGCCTGGTGGCTGCCCACGGAAAGGACCCATGTTGCCGGCAGGGAGGCTCATTCGTGATGCAGCCTCATGCTGCAGGCGGCTGTTTGCTTCCCTGACTCCGAAAAGCAAACAGGTGCTTCACTGAGGCTACTAAAAGGAATGGGATATGCCACACGGGTAGGGAGAAACATGTCTTGTTTGTGCTGAAACAGAGAGATGGACTCCAGGAGAGGCCTTGTCTGAGGCCTGCATGGCTAGAAATTGACATGGCCGCTTAGTCCACAGAATGTCATGCGTCGAACCTTTGTGACCACCCAGTGTGGGCTCTCAGCGTGTGCCATTCCCATGATATGATTATGAAGCTATTTCATTTCCCCCCCCAAAATCAAAACCATAATGAGAAAAAGGGTCTCATAATCATTTCTGCATATTTTGGTAACAAAGAAAATGACTGTTGATGATGATAATAAAAACTGCGGTACATAAATTTGCACCCTTTGTTGCCATTTATAAAAGGGACCTTGTATAGCGAGCTCATTAGTAGCTGAACTTTATTTTGTCAAAGGAAATGGAGTCAACAGAGCTGGTTTCATCTTTAGTATGGCTGTTCAACAACAATGCCATTATCCTGAGTTTCAGATGAATTTAATTGAACTTTAATGAACAAAATTAGCTGTTTTATGCAATTAGAATCCCATTTAAATGGGTTAGAAAATGAATGGAATGGGAAATGTGGTTGACTTTATTTTCCTCAAGACTGACTCTTAAGGCTTCTTTTCATCCCTAGGTTTTCTACCCCCCACCGAATAGAGACTAATATCTTTAGAATTTAAGAAGATTTTTGACTTGCTAAGTTTTTTCCCTCAAGCAACAGAAAATTCCTGGCACCTCGCACCTCCAAGGAGGCAGGAGGCGGGGACACTGGTGGGAGGGTGCCAGCTGCAGAGAGCTGGGGTAGAAGCTCTCCCAGCCCAGCCGGCCCAGCCTTGCACAACTGGACCCCCTCCCCTTCTGAGGTGACAGAGTGGATATCGAGCAGCATCTAACAGAAGGTAAGGGGGGACGCACTGGGTGCAAAGCTCTCCTCTACCACTTAATATTTTGGTGACTTGGCATGTGAGCCGTGGCGTCTGAACCTCAGTACAGTGGGAAGAATAACACCTATTTCTTAAGAGTGATGATATGCATTCAGTGAGAAGATGTATGTAAAGTACGTGGCATGTTGTCCAGCTTAAAAAGTGGGAACCACTACTGTTACTAGTATTGCTGTTCTTCTGTATCATCATCATCATCTTCATCTTCAGTCTTACAGCTTCTTGGGACCTTGATGTGATGGACGCCATACAGCTCACCTAACTTAGTGTGGTGATCCTGGTTAACAATACGCTTTCCCAAGTATTTTGCTACTTAGCTGGAGGAAAGAGATGAGATGATAAGGCCAGTTTGCTTAGGGGGCTGAGCGGGACGGGGGAGCAGCAGAAGTTGATATGGCTGGATATATGGGAATGGCCAGGTAACATGACATTACTGCAGAGTCACATAAAATTCTCATTTGTTGCCCTATCTGCGATCTGAGGAAATTAGGCCGTCCCTATGGACCTCTCCAGCTTTGAAGTTCTTGCAATCCTGCAACTACTACGGACTCTTTTGCCTAATGGACCACATTCCAGTGAGCCAGCCCTGCCAAGAAGTCCTTCCCGCTTGCACCAGAGTTGCTGGAGCTTCCTGCTGAGTGTTCCCCCAGCATCAGTGTTGACTCAGTGCTGGGATGTGGCTTCCTGAGACACAGCAGAGGTGAGACTGAGGCCCAGTGGGATTGGCGCAGCCTTAGTACACACAGCCTTGCCTGAGCAGGAACGCTCTGGCCTCGGTGAGACAAAGGGAAGTCAAAGACAAGAATTACTCATGCGCCTCCTGGTCTCATCAGACTAAAGGTTGAAATGAGTTCTCAGTGAAAATTTTAAAAACCAGTATTACTTTCATTTGAACTACAAGATGCTAACGCATTATTTTAGTCTTCTATCCTATGCTCCCTAATTATTTCTCGCAGTTTCCAAGGGATATGTAAGATGTGCTCATAAATAAGCTCTTTGTTTCCACACGTTGCCTGCCATTTTGCTCTGTTCCTTCTCCATTATAACTTCAGGAGTGGCAGCTTCCTCAGGCGTCACTCCCCTCTGCGCTGAGGGAGAGGACCTTTCTTCTGTACCCTGTTGATAAAGTTGGAGCTGTCCCACGTCATACCCGGCAACCAACACGGGTGATGCCTCAGATACAGCGATGCTGTCCTGCCGGCCTCACTGCTGCTGAGCTTGGGGGTTGCAGGACTGGGACTGCCACCGCGTTCTTAAATGACATTGATGCCCATTGGCATTGCCCTGCACCTGCCCTGCGCTTCTCTGAAGCAGAAAGAACTGTCACCGCGTTCTGTGCCTCTGTCCGTGTCTGTGCTTATCCCAGAGTAATGCGACCTTGTGCTCTTAACCTCGCAAACTGTTCGTATACACTGCCCTCTTTGTTTCTTGTAGTCCTTGCTTTCACGAGGGCTTGGGACTCCAGAGGGCTGAATGCCGGGGGCTGTTACAGTTGTGAAGAAACAAAAATTCGCTCCGATTACTTCAGTGCTACTGGACTTACTGTAAGGAAAAGGCGCTGCAACACTCAGTCATGAAGCTGAGCTTCATGGAAGTGAACACCACTGGCAACAGGATTGTTCTTAGGATCTCTGTCCTGTTGGGCCCCCCACCCCCCCCAGTCTTTAACTTTTTCTATCATCTCCCTCACACCTCCTTCTAAGGCCTCTGCTACCACATGGCCCTTGGTGCCAGCATTCACCCTCTGATATGTTTAGCTTCCGTGGCCAGTGCCACTGACTTTCCCCAGACATCCAGGCCAAATCATTAGCGGAAAACAAGTTTGCTGAGGACCTAGGTTTTGGTCTCTTTTGTTACTTGATATATCCCTAGAACTTAAAAGACTGGGTCCACCATTGACTAAGTGTGTAACCTCGGAGCGAGTTACTTAGGCTCTTTGTTCCTTACTTATTTATGTTGCCTTCAAAATGGGAGTGGCGACAACTAACTTACAGGGTTGTTATGAAAATAAATTAATGAAAAGCACTTATATTAGTGTTTGACACAGAATATGTTCCATAGGAGTACTTGTTAAGTAAATTAAAAGGTAAAGTATCTACACATCGTTGGTGCTCGATAAATATTGTTGAATCAATTAAATACATTTCTTAAAGAATCAGGTTGACTTAATTGCCATTTTCACATCTGAGAACTCTTATTCCAGGCTAACTCACATCCCCTTCTAGTCTCTATTGACTACCCTTGGGTCAGGTTCTCACTCCAGGCCATTTATTGGGCGAGGAGTGTGAGGTTTTGTGTTATTAGCAAAATGGCTTACACAGAAGGAAACCCTTAAAAGTGGGTTCTGGGAGTGGTAGGTAGTCTGGTGCTTGCCTCTCTGGTCTGGTAAGAGCCTTACGCCATAAAAATCATCCCTTTCCTCCAATGGCTGAGTTGCAGTTTACAAATTTATGTACCAACTCGTTCCTCGGGGCGTTTTTTCCCCAGGCGAGTTGTCTGCTCTTCCTGCTAAGATGTGCGTAGTGGTCCCTCTCCCATTCACCCGCCGGGTAGGCTCAGTCTTCTTACTCTCAATGGTAAATAAAATGCCAAGACTCTTGTTATACAGCTCCTCTCTCTTTGTCCCTGTCATTCTTTGACCTTCCTTAGCTCAGGGACCTTCAGATTCTAGAAAAGAGGCCTACTCCCCTGTGCTCTGCTGTGCATTTGTACGCATATACCTGCATTTTGATGCCAAAAGTGCTCCCACTTGTACCTAAAGGTGTTTGGATTTTATATTTTCCAGTAGGAGGCCACCTGAGAGCCAGGGATAACATATCTAGCATTTCAGGGCTGCCAATCAGATAGCGAGCAGACCTCTTTATTATTCTTTTCCTCTGGCTCCTACGAGAGCTAAGTTCCACAAGAGGTCCTAAGTTATCAGGGAGGAAGTTTTTCAATTTAATTTTTTCTGGGAGTTGAGTCCCTTAAGTCCCACAAGCTGAAATGGAGCAGTGGCGGGAGCTAGCGAGGGAGTCCCCATCATGTTAGTTGGCAGACCAGGTAATGAGGGCAGAAGTGAGGTCCCCCAAGGGCCACGAGGAGGAGAGGGAGGGATGAAGCTATTAGCTTAGCTGTGGCAGGCTGGGACGCCTGCTGTCTGGATGGCGAAATTGTTACATTCCAGGAACTAGCATTTGATTATCTTCACCTTGAAGCCTGGGAGACCTGTCCAGGTCACTGTCATACCCTTTAGGGCAGTGGTTCTCAGTCAAGCTACGTGCCAGTGCCATCTAGGGAGCTATTTAAAAATATAGATTCTTGGTCCACACTTCAGACCTCATAAATCAGAATCTCTTCAAGTTGATGTCCAGGAATCTTAGGATTCTTTAATCCTCCAAGGTTGGTCCCAGCATGGACCACCATGGGCCAAGCTGGAAGATATGATGGAAATGGGTCCAGTCCCATTGGGTTGGGTTGAATGCTCTCCTAGGTCAGCTACAAAAGAAGAAATATTGATGCCAGGTAGGAACTAGAATTATCAGGGGATCATTTCATAAATTATATGTGTCTACTATACTGTACACCTGAAACTAATATAAAATACTATTGAATGTCAACTGTAATGAAAATAAAAGTAAATGGAAAAGAAAATAAATCATAGGAAAAAAACCTCCACAATTTTCTAAATTAAAAAAGAAAAAGTAGCAATATTGCCACTTGGAGAAAAGCATGGACTGAAGGAAAAGCGTTAACTTTGGCATTTTAAGACCTAAGTTTTCGTCTTGTCTCTGGCACTAATCTGGACAAGTCATTATGGATGGGTCATTCAACCTCAGTGAGCTTCAGGTGCCACATTTGTAAAGAGGGGACAGTAACACCTGCCCTGTCTAATTTATAAAATTTTTTCAGGGACCAAAGGGGTTAAATACATGGAAGTGCTCTAAGATCTAGAAAACAGTATTCAAATATATGACACAAAGCTTTAGGGCAGGGGTGTCCAACCTTCTGGCGTCTCTGGGCCACACTGGAAGAAGAGTTGTCTTAGGTCACATGTTAAATACATTGTGACATGTAAGCACAAGACAGTCTCATAATGTTTTAAGTAAATTTACAATTTGGGGCCATCCTGGGCGGCATGCGGCCCGTGCGCCGCAGGCTGGACGCCCCTGCTAGGGAGAGTGATGCTATTCCTCTCCTCTTGGTGAATTTGTAATTAGTCCTATGAAACAAATAACCCTTTGTGAATGCCCCCTCTGATTCTACCCCATGTACAAAAGGTACACAAGCAAGACAAGTTTATATTTAAACTTTATACTTCTGTAGTTCCACCAACAAGGATCAATTATAAGTCAAGATATGGAAACAATGTAAGTGTCCATCAACAGATGAAAGGGTAAAGAAAATGTCTGACACACACCCACACACACACACACATACACACACACTGCAATAGAATATTACTCAGCTATGAGACAGAAGGAAATCCTGGCATTTGCAACAATAGGGATGGACCTTGAAGGCATTATGCTAAGGGAAATAAACCAGACAGAGAAAGGCAAATACTGCTTGGTATCACTTATAAATGGAGTTTTTTTTTAAAAAAATCAAATTCATATAAACAGAGAGTAGAAAAGTCATTACCAAGGGCTGGGGCGGTGAGGAAAATAGGGAGAGTTTGGTAAAAGGATACAGACTTTCAGTTATAAGATAAACAAAGTGTGAGGAATTAATGTATAATGTGACTAAAGTTGATAACACTGTATTTTATAATTGAAATTTTCTAAGAGAGTAGAACTTAAATGTTTTCACAAATAAATAAGGTGATAAATGTGTTGAAGACAATATTTTTTAAATGGAAGCTAGAAAGCCAAGGGATGACCAAAGATTTGGCAGAGACTCGAAGAAGCTGAGTCCTCAGCCGACTGTGGGGAAAGCCAAGAAGCACCGCAGCCTCAGACACAGACCCCGTGCCCGGCAGGGCTCAGGGATCAGCGACGCCATGCGCATCTGAAAGCGGGGCTGAGGGCAGGGCTGGAAGTAGAAAAAATGTTGAAAGGTTATTTAAAAATTTAGTGCATGAGACACCCTCGAATTCCCCCCAAAGCCTTAGGAATTGGTGATTACATGTTCATCTAAAAGCGGGGAAGGTAGAACTAGCAATAGAACTGTCCAAAGATTATTTACAGAGGCACTTTTTCAGTCCCTTGTATCAAGGGGCCTACTTCTTTTCTCCCCCAAGAGAAGACTGGAAGTGCGATTTCTGGGAAGTGTAACACAGAAGAGTGGGCCAGAGGGCAACAGGCACAACTGGGAGCAGAACTACTGGACACAAGGGGATTAAACAGAGTCCGCGACCTGGCTGAGACCCTGCCCTCCCCTTCACTCACTTTCAAAATGGCCAGGACACTTTACGTGACAGAAAAGCCCAGAGTTGCCAAAACCTCCCCTTGCACACTGAGCTTCCAAATAAGTTTTTGGTGAGGGATCACCAGAGCATATAATATGAAAGGCAGAGACAAAACCAATCTAATGAGAAAACTCCATTGGAGAAAATTAGCTCTACTTAGGGAAACTTAAAAACCAACAAACAAAAACCTGGTATAAAGTTAAGTAAATCTCTAAAAAAACAAAAACAAACACACAAACAAAAAACCCTAAACAGAACAATACAAAAGACGAAAGAAAAGGGGAACAAAAAGGTGAAGAACCAGTCCTGCAGGTTAAACATCCAGAGAGTTGAAGCTCCAGAGAGAGGAGACAGAGGTGAAGAACTTGGTAGGAAAATAAGTGATTTTGCAAAACTTATGGACAGGAACTTTGAATGATAAGGACCCACTGAGTGCCTGGTATTTGGCGATCAAAAGAGAACCATATGAAAGTCATTATGTTGGAATTTCAGAGTTGTGGATGCACAAACTAAGCGTTCATATAAATGTCTAGGTTTTATACAAAGAATCAGCCATTAGAATGGCAGGATATTTTTCAACAGTAATAATGGATTATAGAGGACAAGAGAATAAGTGAAAAAGTTATTTCCAACCCTGAATTCTATATCCAGCCAACATATCAATTTAGCTGGAGACGGAAATCTTCCAGACTTAAAAACACTTAAATAATTTACTTCTCACATGACCTTTTTCATAAAATTACTGGAAAATGGGTTCTATCAAAATAACAGACGAAAACCATCCAAGGAAGACATGGCTTGCTAGTTATTCTATTTCCTTGTTCATGTCTATTCTTCATCCTTCTCTGTGCCCCAGGAGACTGGTCTCTATGTACTACATTAACTGGGCTTCTTTGTCGGCTGATTTTTGGCTGGGTTTGACCAATAGAGGTGGTGGGGCGAGATCAGCAAGAAGGAGCTGAGGTGACCGTATTTGCTCCCCGTGGTTTTTCCTTGCTGGGCCTCAGCTGGGAAGGGCTGTATTCTGCCTGAGCCGCGATGCCCACTGGGTGAGCCTTCTGCCCTGGCTACAGCTCTCACCAGGTTCAGGTAACAGTTTCTTCCCTTTGCTACTATTGCTTCCTGTTGCTGGTCAAAAAGAACAACAGAATTCTTAATGTGCTTGAAGATATGAGGGGAGAGACACACAACTGGAGGGAAGGTTTCAGTTGAATTAGTGTCAAGAGCATAAAAAGCAAGCAAATGAAAAAACAATATAAATATTAAATTCAGGAAAACTAAAAAGTTGTGCTGGAAAGGGAAAGTAACTACAACCTACTATACGGCTCAGCTACAACACTTTAATAGTCCTACTAATGGAACTGAAATTGACCTAATCAAATTACCCTGACTTAGAATAGAAGAAGAGATGGAGACAAGAAACGGTGTGTTGGTTTGTGAAAGCTGGTGGCAAATGTTATTTACATCCTCATCTTCCTCAGTGGGAAAATAATAAGTAATACCTAAAAATAGAAACCAAAGGTATAGCAGAATATAATATAAATAGCAGAAATAATCTATAAGCAGCCCTGACTGGTGTGGCTCGGTTGGGCATCAGCCCACAAAGCAAAAGGTTACCAGTTAGATTGCCGGTCAGGGCACATGCCTGGGTTTTGGCTTTCGTACCCAGTCAGGTCATATGCAAGAGGCGACCAATCATTGTTTCTCTCCCTTTTTTATCCCTCCCTTCCCCACTCTCTATAAATAAATAAATATCTTTAAAAAATTATAAAAAAATAAATCTATATGCTCTAGCTGGTATGACTCAGTGGACTGAGTGCCAGCCTGAGAACCAAAGGGTCACTGGTTCGATTCCCAGTCAGGAAACATGCCTGGGTTGAGGGCCAGGTCCCTAAGTTGGGGGTGCATGAGAGGCAACCATATATTGATGTTTCGCTCGCTCTCTCCCTCCCTTCCCCTCTCTCTAAAAAAGTAAATAAATAAAATCTTTTAAAAATAAAAGAAATCTATATGCAGATAACTTATTTATTTTTCAAAAACTATTTGAATTTAACCATTTACTAAGCATGAACATTTCTATATTCAATTAGTTTAGAATGGCATTTATCAACTAGTTTTTTTAGGTGAATTTATTGGGGTGATATTGGTTAATAAATTGATATAGATTTTTGGTGTATGAGTCTATAATATATCATTTGTATATTGTATTGTGATTTTATCACCCCATGTCAAGTCTCCTTTACCCTCTTCTACCTCCCCCACCCCTCTTTCACTCTGGTAATCACCATACGGTTATCTATGAGATGTTTTTGTTTGGGGTTTTTTTGTTTGTTTGTTTTTGCTTAATCCCTTCACCTTCTTCACCCAGGCTCCAACCCTCACCCCTCTGACAGCTGTCAATCTGTTCTCTGTATTTATGGGTCTGTTTCTATTTTGTTTGTTAGTTTATTTTGTTCATTAGATTCTACATGTAAGTAAGATCAGATGGTATTATATTTATCTTAGTCTGACTGGCTTATTTCACTTTGCATAATACTCTCCAGGTCAGTGTATAAGCAAGTTATTTAGAATAATACCAAAAGATTCAAGCGAAAGAGGTGAAAGAATTGCCTTCGAGGAAAGAGAATAAATAGTGAGGCGGAGAACTTCTGGTTTTGTTTTTTAAACAAGATATGTAGAATTATGATGTCTAAACTATTGTGGGGTATGTATTTGATAAAAATAAAACTGATTCTTTTCTTGAAAAAGGGAGAAAAGCAACTAACTCCCCAATTCTCTCCTTTTATTACCATCTCAAATACTGGAACACCCTGAACCCCTATGCTGCTTCCCAGGAGAGCAGGACTCAAGACAAAAAGCCAAGGAGCAAGAAGGTAGGGTGGGACGGCTTCGTGTAGGGTGCCATCCTGTGGGGGTGGCCCCGAGTGAGGCGGCAGATGGAACCCGCACCCAAGGAAGGGTGCTGACCAGCTCTGGACTCCAGAAGTAACCTTAAAGGAAGGAGCACTGGGATTGTACCGAAAGCCAGTCCCTTCAGCAGGGCCTCCAGTCAGCCGCCAGGCTCTTGGCAGCTAAAAACCCAAACTGGGGCACAAACTGTTACTTAACCCCTGAAGATCAGAGAGAATTATGGAAAGCTCCTCAGGGGAGGCGGAAGAACTTTTCCTAGCAGTAAATTCTCAAAGAGATGTCTCATGTGGGGCTTTAGCGGGAGACGCTCAGTGATGCAGGGGCGGGGGACAGGGCCCTCCCTAATGCTGCCACAGGAAGCAAAAGGGTGTGTTGCGTGCGTTCTCTTTGTCAAAAGCCCAGGGCGGGCTGCGGGCTTGATCAGAGCAGTGCCCGAGGATGACCGGCTGCAGAGCTGAGTATCAAAGGCAGAAAAATATCTTTATAAAGCCTGAGATACAGAACCTGGTGTGCCCAGCAAGTGGAACACACTGGGACCATTTTACAGGTGGAGAAGTAAAGCAGGGAAATGAGAGGGGCTGCAGTGGGTGTGCGGGCTGCCAGGGCCTCTCCCGGCGACCAGGAGACAAAGAGCACTGCTTCCCTGGGGACTGGGCAGGGACAAGGGAAGACTAGTGGCTGAAGGCTGGAGCCGCCTGTCTCGGGGGTGAAGTGCAGGGCCCAGGGTGTTCTGGGCCTGATAACTAATGGCCGAATTGTGAGCTGTGTCCCTTCTCTGAGCATTTGTTTGCTTAGGAGTATCCTAAACTTGGCAGAACAGTTGTTATACCTTTGGTGTGCTTGTCCTTCAAAGGGAGACTTGAGAAACTAGAGTGCCTTTGGATTTGCTAACCTTAAAAGTGCTGTGGAAACTAGGAGGAGGAGAAGTTTTATTCCAGTTGGAGGGTGGAGAGGCTTCCTGGAGGAGGGGGCTTTTGGACTTAAGACTTGAATGATGCAGAGGAGGTTGACACTGGTAATGACCTAGGTGGCCAAGCTCTCAGGGACAGAAAAGATAACGGTCAGGTACGGCCAAGTGTCCGCTGTTTGAAGGAAGTTGAGAGAAATGAAAAGTGAAAGCAAGACCAGGGCGTGCTTTGGAGGGTCCTGAACGCCAGGCCAGCCCTCATGGACTTTGCCAGGGCGACAGATCAAAAGGAGGGTGATAGCGGTGGTGTACATGCTACCGTTACTGCCGGAGGAGGAATGTTACTTCTCTCTCCTGCCCATTGCCTAAGTGCAGCTTGGTCTTGGACAGCCACGCTATAATCTCCTTAACAACTGTTAGCATTACTCGAACTTATACTCTGAGTCGAGGCACTATACTGGGTGCCTTCCAACTCCCATCGATGAAGTAGGTACTGTTTTATTATAATTTTTTAGCAAATGAAAGCCGATAAAAGTTGGGCATTGGCTCAAGGTCACAGAGGTGGGAATGATGGAACTGGATTCGGACCCCAGCCCCATGCTTTTTGTTCATTAGCCTTGATTGCCCTTCTTTTATAGACTTACCGATCCCAGAGGCCAGCACAGAGTGTGCAGAGCAGGTGTGGGGAAGACCCCCCGGGGCCCTGAGTGTTAGAGCAGCGCTCCAGGAAGGCAGGTCGGGCCAGGCAAGGCGGACAGCTCCCCTGGAGGCAGGCAGGAGCTCAGTCCTCTCCCAAGCTCAGGAATCTCAACGAGGACCCTTTGAAGTCCTACTTCTGGGGCCCAGAAAGGCCGATGATGGCCACCTGCCTCCTGCTGTTTCTGGACAGGGCCCCCAGCTCTGCTCTTGGCTGCAAGATACCTCGTTAGAGCAGCACCCGGCCATGAGAGCGCTTTTTAAGTCTTCAGGGGACTGCTCTCCGGGGCAATGACCTCTGTGGCGCTAAGTTCACGCCGGCCGAGGTTTCTGGCGTGGCCAAGGGTGTCGCTCGGCGGAGGCACTGGCTCTGAGGCGTTCTCCCCTCAGCTCTTGCATCAGGCCGTGGGTGGGAGGCAGCAATGCCGACTCCTCCTGGTAATCTGTTCCCTCACAGGAAACTTGGCCGCAGGCTTGCAGGCCTTACCAGTCAGGGCGTAAGTAAGCAATTAGACAGGTTTCTCCCCACCTTCTATCATTGTGTCTAAAATTTCATAACTAGAAACCTCTAAAACCTCTGCCTTTTGGAATGTCCTATTAAAATGCAGATCCCCCGGGCAAAGACTGTATTTTAAGTACCTATTACCTGACTTCTCAGGTAGGAATATTCGAGTGAGCGGATTATGGAAAACCTAGAGGAACACCTTTAAGGGATAGGATGGAGGCGGATTGGGAACTGGGTGACTAGTAGCAACAGGAGAGGAAGAAGGACACTGAAGAATTTTGAGGCACTTAGGGGCAGCTCTTCATAACCATACAGTAAGGACAGGTTCTAGACTTTAAATAAAGCCAGATACAGTTGTCAAAAAAATTATCAAGCTGGGGATAAGAAGGGAGTTCATGCAACCATTCATCCATTTACGCACCCACCCTCCTTCGAACCCATCGTATATAACAAGTTTCTACTGTATTCCTAGTACTGACCCCCTCCCTCCTGTTCCCAGTGTCGTGGAAATAGGACAAGAAGAGATAAGACGATGCAAACATGACCTCCACATAAGATGCTAAGTGCTAACACTCCTGAGACCGGGACAGATAAAGTGCTGTAGGAGTTGTGAGGTGGGCCAGCCCAAGGACACAGGGCAACGCTTCCTGGAGGAGGCGGCATCTGGGCCGGGCCTTGAAGAATGGGTAGGACTTGGGCCCATGGAGCCGAGGAAGGGCGTCTGGACATGAGGAGGGCTGAGGAAAGAAAGGGGGCAGGAAACTACAGGGTATGTTGGAGGATAGGAAGCAGACTCTGTGGCTTCACAGAGCTCGCAAAGGGAAGATTGTAGATAAAGCTATTCTCCACCTACACCAGCCTTTTCGCTGTTTCTTCAGCATGCCCAGAACACTCATGCCTAAGGAGTTTTGCCTTTGCTGTTCACAGTGCTTGAAAGTCTCATTTCTTATATTCCTGCTAAGCCTGTTCTCTCACTGTCTTTAGGTAACTCTCAAATATTCCTAACCTCTCATTCATAAGATAATATTTCTCCTATCGTTACCTGTCGCGCGTGGAGTGGGAGTGCAGCATGCCCTGGGGAGGCCGTCCACATTAACTGCAGTGGGATTGGCGACCCCCGGGGGTCTGCAGTGTACAGCCTTCATGGCTCTGTATGGCTTCCGTGCGGGCCCGCATTATAGCATAAACGTGCTCATGTACTTGTGTAGTTTCTGAGTCTGTAAGCTCCTCCAGGATGGGAACCTGGAGCACTCCAGTACATAGAACAGGACCTACAACACAGCAGATGCTAAAAAATTATTTGATGCATGAACCGATATGTGCTTGGTATACGCGTGTGTCTGTGTGGATGCATAGGGGGAAAAGGTCTAAAAAGAAATATACCAAATGTTGATAGTGATTATATCTTAGAAATAGAATTACGTGTGATTTCTCACTGTCCCCTTTATCTTTTCCTCTGGGCATGGATATTTTAGTAAGAATATATTATTTTTACAAAAGTGAAAGTATTCTGGAGTCCGATAAACCTTAGGCTGAATTCAAGCTCTACTCTTGTTTTGTAACCTTGGGCAAACTTATTACATCTCTGTGTCCTTTCAGATCGGAGATTCTATCTATTTCACGGGGTTGTGGTGAGGATTAAATAAAATGTGCACGTCGAAGCTGGCGGAGCACTTGCCTGAAAGTGAGCCTGTAGTTAATAGTGCTGCCTCCCTCCCTCTTGGTTATTATAGTTTTTATTATTCTTTTTGGGGGGGCACAGAGACCACTGAGATGTAAATAAGGCCCCCGAACCTTCAGGAACAAAGTGATCTACGTTTAACCCCAAGCGTACTTCCCTGAAGACGGGCAGAAGGGAGCCCCTGGGCTGGGCCAGCCCCAGACAGCGCAATGTGGTGAGCCGACGAAGAACAAGCTGGGTCGATACCACCCGCATCCCAGTGGAGACCCACCATGGATACGATTTTAAGTCTTTTAAGACTTCCAGACCCTTATTTGCTTTCTTATGGATTTTAGCAGTAAGATGGGCCAGGTGAGCAGGAAGACAGAGGGAGCCCATTTTCTCTCTTTCCCTGGCCCGGGGATAGGGGAGACCCAGGTGGCAGGGAGACTGAAGCACTGGGAGCAAACAGCGGGAGCTCCAGGGTCTGCTGGAGGGGAGAGAGGCGCCCCGCAGCCGGCCAGAAGCTCTGCACGTCCACCCCGGCCGCGGGCCGGAGCCGGAAGAGCGTCTTTACCTTGGCCCAGAGCCATGGGGCACAAGCTGCAATCTCAACATGTCATCCTTAAGCTCAAACAGCAGAGGGCAGATTTACTTGTCATATATTTCGTGGTATTTATCTTGGTCAAAACTCACGTTCGTGTCCATGACAATAATAAACCTCATTGCTCACCTGCTCACTTTCCAGAAAGCCCACCAGAGAATGCCTCAGGCAGCGGCTCAGGTGTTAACTCTGGTGACTTCTGACCTGAAACCTGCCACCCCCCACCATGGGAAGGTTGGTTAAATTAATTTGGAGTGAAGCCCAAAGGTCCTGCTTCTTGTCTTTTCTTTAGAACTGAAACTTACTTTAAGCAGGCAGCCCCCTCCCTCACCCTCTGGCCCATCCTCATTCCTATAGGGTGTTCAGAGCCACTCTAGGCAGAAAATGTCACTGGCTAAAATTTCTGATCAACCAAGTCTTTTCAAATCCAAAAAGATATCCGTTCCCAAGCCTTGAACTCCAAACATTTTCCCCTAGTCATGATTAAAGGCAGATAAAGCCTTCGTTTCTGGTTCGCCTAGAGGCACTTGCAGCGTTCCCTCAGTCTTTTGAATGCCCTTATTGATGAAAAGGAGAGAGGGCAAGGAAGGAGATTCTCCTTCCTAGGTCTTTAGCTCAGGCGTCCAGAAATATCGACCATGGTCTCTCCCATAGCCATACCTCCTTCTGAAGGAAGCTGTCCTACCGCAGTACGATGCTGGAATGCAGTTATTCATACTTCTTCCCCAGCTACACCCAACAGGACCAGGAGTGGGCACCTGACCCAAGGGCATGTAAACCTTTGCTGACCGGTGGCCCATGACGGGCTAGAGACTCGGCTCTAACAGGAAGGAGCAGAGCAGGAATTTGAAATGAAGAAGCTCTAAGTCTGCAAGTATGCATCAAGAAGGGACATTAATCAGCTGAAGTTGGAATAAATTAAAATAGTGAGAATCGATAATAGCATAATATGGAGAAGATTTATATATATCATATCGATGAGGTGTTGAGGCACTTGCTGGGTCATTAGAAGGGCAGTGGACATAAGTGGACGTGAATGCTGTCCCTGAGGCTTAGTTGTCCTCAGTGGAACTGTTTGTGGGTGTGATAGGTTCATAGTCATACCTTTGAGTAACTCTATATATCGACCTGTAGTAGAGAGACTGAAGCTAGTTTTGCCAGGTTATTTTCTTAAGCAGTTCTTAGAAAAGGTGGTTTCAGGGTCCCCCTGGGGCGTCAGTCTTCCAGCAAACATCGCTCGCACATTCTCAGTGTTCAGAACCAGCCTTGGCAGCCTTGCTCCTCCCTGACCGTCCTTGGCCGTCTCTACGGCTGCTTTCTGTTGAGCCCCTTTGAGGCTCCCGCGAAGATGACATGAGAGGGATTTTCCATTTGTCCTGTTTGGCTCCATGAGCACTTTGGGTCTCCATTGAGTCACAGCTCCACAATTAGACAGGCACTTTCTCCTCCTTTCACGCGATCTACCCTCCTCCAGGGGAAGCCCCAGTGGATTCACAGTGCGGCCAAGCACCATTTCAGATTTGGTAACAGAGTCCCCTGGGACTATGTGTGAAAGGAGGCAAGAGAGCTCAGATCTCCTCAGACACTTTGCTTTATATTGAACTTTGGTTTTTGCTTTGGCTTCTCCAGTTTTTCCCTTTAATTATGTCCATCGAATAGCCCTAGAAGTTGTAGCCAGTGAGGATTTCAAGAGGGTGATTGGAAGTCGTTTTATTTCCTAAAAGAAACTTAGCCCTAGTTGAAGAAGAGGGAATGATTATAGAAATCCCTCTAGTTCAAAGGTTTTCAGGGGAACACATAAAGGCGATTTAAATCTTTGAGAAGCCAAAGAAATGCAAAATCCAAGCAGTATAGCAGCTTGGACAGATGTGGCGAATTTGCCTGAAGAGATGAAAGAAGTGAGAAATGGTCCTCGTCACAGGCACGTGGGAAGCCATGGGTCCCACCATAGCGAAAATTCAGTCATGATCCCATGAAGAACCTCGTCTGTAGTCGACAAACCACAGCAATAAAGGACACAGCAACCCCCAGAAACATTTGGGTAGACAAATCCAAAATTGTTTAGGGTTATATATAATTAGAATCTTTTAACCTCAGATATATAATTAAGAGCAGAATTTTTAAACAAAAGTAAAATGATCATTACTTTTGCTTTAAGGAATCTGTGAATATTTGATCATTTCCAAAACTTAAAAATCATTTAGCTTGTTAGAGTAAAGGCATGCCTGGTAATTCTAATTTCATATGTATGCTTCAGTTAATTTATTTAAATTTATGATTTTAAGTTGAAGCAACTTTATAAATAGTATTGGAAGATGTAAAAGTTAAGATTCATTGAATTTATAAGATTAATTGATAGCTTTACAGGGGTTAAGTACTTAGTTTTTAAGCTAAATCAGACAACTGGTATGTTTCAAAAGGCTCTCGGATGATAATGGTGGTGGATTTAACACCCACATAACTTCCCTTTCTCTTGGAACTTCAGAAACACTATAGCGAAGGGATTATTGTTTTTTTAAAGACAGAAGCCCAGAAGGACAGAGAGAAAAGGCAAGGAGACAAAGGTAACAAATTTTGGAAGCTGAAAATCAAATAGATTACTGTTGATTTACTTAGCAGATGCAGGATACCTTAATCCTGAATCTTAAGCCTGGAATGAGGAAAGCTAAGAATACCCTGATCTAACCAACAGAACCCTCACAAGGCTCAGAGCAGAAACTGGGGACGAAGGTGAGGCATGGCGGCCGGAAAAGGAGCACTTGTTGAAAGCAGTTAGAGCCCTAGATCTCATCCCCCATAGCAACCCTGGCAGGATAAACACAAACGTTTCTTTTCTAAGCAGAACCAGAGAGAGGGATTCAGGACCCGAGAACGCAAAGGCCCAGGTGACGGCATGAGCGCTGTGTCAGAGAAAAGAGAGAAAATAAATGAATGTATGCACACGCTTTGCTGAGTGCCAAGACACCACCCCCCAACCGATTCCTACCCCACCACCGCCACCCCAGTTTTTCTTCCCCATTTAGTTCCAAGAACGACTGAGAGCTAAGCTCCCTGTGGGCAGGAGCCTGGAAGAGCATTTATGCTCTGGGAAATCTGAACAGCCCAGCAGGTAAAACCTAGAGACAGCAGCATCAGGAATTCCTCAGGAATGGCTCAGCCAGAGCCATCTATGTGAAGCTCAACATTGACGAACCCGCTTCCAGATACTCAGGACTTTGTATCTGTTCTTTACTTACTCACTTTTAGACATGAACAGACAAACGAGGTTTGCCAGACATCTGAAAAAGGCTCTAACGTGGATGACGGGGACCAAGACAAACAAACCAGAGACCATGTGGGGAAACTAAATATAAACCATGCCATTGCTACAACGATCAAAAGTGGGCACGGTTGTTGCACCCACGGAGCAAGAACAAGGTGGGGGGGGTGATAAAAGGAAGATTCAGAAAATAAAAAAGGGCTCTTGAAAATGAAAAACAGCATAGCATAAGTAAAAGAAATCAAGGGGAAATAAAGGTGAGGAATTCCTCCCAATAATGACCAAAGTAATGGAAGTGAAAAAAAAAAGGATAAAAGAAAAACAATAGAAGACCAGTGTAGGACAATTAACATCCAAATACCAGAAGTTCTAAAAAGAAACAAACAGGAAAAAAACCCCAAACAACAACCCACAACTGAGTTAATTGCCGAAGAAACAATTAATAACGTTTCCTAGATCCATAAGACCGGCGTTTCTGGATTAAAAAGGCTCATCATGTTCCCAGTGCAATGGATGAAAATCCACATCGAGTCACAGCATTATAGAATAATATAATTGTGGGGATATATAGCTGCTAGAAAGAAATTTTTAAATGTTCAAGAATTAATAATTGAAGTGAGACAAAACTTTGCAATAGCCATAATAGAGACTAGAAGACAATGGAACGATGACTTCAAAATTTGAAGGGAAGCTTAGAACTTTCTACCCAGACAAACCCTAATCAAATGTGAGGGTAGAAAGAAGATATTTTCAGACATGGAAATATCAAAACATTTAGCTACCATGCATACATTCTTGGGAAGTTAGTGGAGGATATGTGTCATCAAATGGGATTAACGGTCCACCCTATAAGGAAATACTGAAAATGTTGAGTTCCTGTATTCTGATTTCCTTTTAGGGTGAGAAAGTAGACCGCTGGGCTCTGTGTTAGAACACTGGACATTTGAGAATGGTTAGGGTTTAAATAGAGGATAACTTTAAAGTGTTCTATCATACAAATCACATAGGGTTTAGAAAACTGGAGTCTAGCATAAGGCACCGGTGGAAGGAGTCTCCAGGACTGTGGGGAGGGAGGCGTTGGGTGCCTCAGGCCGGGAGGACAACCATGGAGACCCCAGCAATGTGGCTCGAAAGGCAGACAGATCATTCTCACCACACTGGCCATCATACTGCCCTTCTAAATTAGCCAAACTACTGGAGAATGTGCTCCCACAAAACGGTGGTAAACCAAGAGGGGGACATGAGACCCAGGAAACAAGGGTCTTACTCATGAGAAGACAGTGATTCCTGGGAAAGACAGTGGAGGGACTCACAGTGACAGCGTGCAATGGGCCTAGGCCATGGGCCAGGCCAGGGAGCCGGGGAGCGTAATTCCGCAGGCGCGAGGGCTCCAAGAGGGAGAAATGGCTGCTAGATCCTGGCGTCATAAAATGTATGCAATATTGGATTGAGATGCAGACACTGTGGGAAGAGAAGGCACAATGCACAGCCAACCAAAAAACTCTAAGCAAATTTTTAAGAGGCAAACAATTGTTAACTTCAGAGAAAACAAAAAAATGAGAAATAAAAGAGAGCCATAGTGCCCCACGATGAGCAGCTGCGGATAAGGTTCACCTAGACAAGTGACGTGACCACGGAGGCCTCGACCAAAGGTCTGGAAATAACCGCGGTAAGACGACAGTCTGGAAAAGCAAAGAGGAGGGCGGCATGAGAGCAAAGCCCTTTCTGTTATTATAGGTCAGGAGAAATGACTCGATTTGAGCTACCAAAACAGCTAGCAGTATGTGCATGGTATTTAGAAGCACAGAGAAGTGTGCATCCCAAAAGAAATGCCTGGAAGAGTAAAGAGGAGTTGCCTCTGGAAGCACACAGCACAGACGGTGTGTGAACGAGGGCCGAGGAAACGCTTATTTTTATTACAAGGCTTTTTGTACTTTTTGGCTCTGAGTTATATGCGTAAGTTACTTTGACAAAAACAAAAAAAATTTAACAAATAAAGTAGACTATATTAAATTTATAAGTACTATTTTAAATGTTTAATGCTTAATTAATTTTGTAATGGGACCAGGTTTAACCAAAGGCCCCTAAAAGTGATTGTGAGATTTCGTGGAATTATATATAAAATAATAGCTTTGAATGTAAAAGCTTAGGGAAGAATTAGGTTTAATTAACTTGAATAAATTTGATATTATTCTTAACAAACCAAAGTAACTTCTGAATAGCCTTTTCTGTGCATAAAAGCCCATCTAGAAAACATGAAATTCCTTCATATTGTCATATCTGAAAGCCTGTGGTAAGTGCTGGAGGAGGGGGAAATGACTGGGGGTGCATGGCTGAATCAGCTCTGGAGAAAAAAATCGTCAGCTCTGGGTTTTTCATGAGTTTCCACCATCTGTACACTGGGGAGATGGAATGATGTGGGGACCCTACCATCCCATTTACCCAGAAGCTGACTTCCTCTACACGGTTCGACATCAGACGATCAGGATGGGCTATGTGACCTTGAAACTCTGCGCGTCCCCGAGTCACATTTTCTGCTGAGCAGACTTCTCCACCCGCTGGCCAATTCCCAGTGGGACAGATAGTAAGGCTGACAAATTACTTTCTCGGTCCTGTTAGTGGCCTTCACTGGCACAGTCGTTAGGCTTCACGGAAATGAGCAGTGACTGCTAATTAGGAATAGACTCGGGTGGGGGTGCACAGCCACAGGGGATGCTGGGAATTCAGGCACAGAGTTCAGAGGCTTTTGTCTAAAAAAACCCAACCTGAAAGAAAGGACAACTGTTGAATTAGCCCACACTAAGGGGACTCATTTTAACAGATTACAAGAGATGGCCCCACAGCCACCCTCAGGAGCCTTTCCCTCCATGTGTCGTAGTCCTCCGGCTCCTCGGGACGGGGGCTGGGAAGGCGAAACTGAAATAGGCGAGGCAGTCCTGAAGCACGAGGCCCCCCGTTTTTGCTCCCTATACTTTCTGTTACCCATGGTCAACTGCGGTCTAAAAATATTAAATGAAAAATTCCAAAAATACACAATAAGTTTTAAATTTCTACACTACCACCTGTTATTGACTGTTGTGGTATTGGTGCTTGTATTCAGGTAACTCTTATTCAACTTAATAATGGCCCCAAAGCTTGAGAGTAGTTGTAATGGCAATTCAAATGCCAGAGAGAAGCCATAAAGTACTTCCTTAAAGGGAAAAGGTTAAAGTTCTTGACTTAATAAGGAAGGAAAAAAATCATATGCTGTGGTTGCTAAGATCTACAGTAAGGACAGATCTCCTGTCTGTGAGATTGTGAAGAAGGAAAAGAAATTCTTGCTAATTTTGCAGGCGCAAACTGCAAAAGTTATGGCCACAGTGCATGATAAATGCTTAGTCATGATGGAAGAGCCACTGAATTTGTGGATGGAAGACCAGAAAATGTGTCCCAGTTGACAGCAGTGTGTTGTGCCAGAAAGCACTGAGCTTGTATGAAGACTTCAGCAAGGGAGCCCCTGAAACAAGTGAGCATATCCACATAACTTTATCTAGTATATTATTGTAATTGTTTGATTTTATTAAAATTGCGAATCTCTCATTTTTATGCACAATAAATTATTATAGGTATGGATGTACAGGAAGAACACAGTGTACATAGGGTTTGGTGGTACCCATAGTGTCAGGCTCCCACCGGGGCTTGGGAATATATCCCTCACAGATAAGGGGGACTACTGTACTGTAATGAACAGAACTTTGGAAGGACTCCTGACCCTGGGGTCTGCAAAAATCTTCTATAAAGGGCTAGATAGTAAATGTTTGCATGCCATATGATCTCTGTCATGACTGCTAACCTGCCATTTTAGCACAAGAGCAGCCATAGACAATATGTAAATGAATGAGTGTGGCTGTGTTCCAATAAAACTTTATTTACAGAACTAGATCATGGGCCACAGACAGTAGTTTGCTTCTTCCCATAGATGCTCCAGTCTTGCTGTCATTCCTTTGCACGTGCCTTTCTCCTCCTGGAACACATTTCACCTGACTTATTCCCACTTAAGCCTTCCCTGACCTATCCAGATAGGATCCCCCTTTATAAACTCTCACCGTACCCCATATTTTCACCTTTGCACATGAATCATGCTGTAGCAAAGTGGTTCTCAAAGTCTGGTCTTTGGGCCTCATCAGCAACACCTGGACATCTGTTAGAAATACAGATTCTTAGGTACCACTCACAAGCACTGAATCAGAAATTTTGGGGTGGGACCTCCAAATCTGTGCTTTACAGCCCTTCAGATGATTGTGGTGCTCACTCAGTTTGGGAACCACACTGCTCACTCTAATGTAATTTACCTGTTCTTTCTTTGGACCCCACGCCAGAGGTAAGTTCCACCGGGCAGGGCTGCATCCATTTTTTTCACCTCTGCATCTGCCAAACCCATGGTAGGTGCTCTGTGAATTCTACTGGGTGGAGTGAGAAAGACAACGGTAAAAGAGCGAGGGGCCTGGTCAGAGAGAACTGACTTCCGCCTTCCTGCTTCCAGTGTCTTCTACTCACTTCCAAAGTCAGCCACCCTCAATGCCTAGGTGCTCCAGACGCTGTTTGCTTTTTTTTTTTTTTTTTTGCATTGCCTCGGGATTCATTGCCTTCTAAATAAAATTGCCTCTCAAGAAGCCAGCAGTCCTGAGGCCTGGGTGGGCGCCATTAGTTTGAAGGACTTCCCTGGGACAGGCCCCCCGCAGCTGGGCTGGGGGTGGGCGGTGGCTCCAGCTGGCAAGGGGATTCGGCTGAGCTCTAGCAAGCCTACATCCCTCTCAGAGGGCTTCTGAAAGCTCGTGGTGGGGCAGGCGCTTTGTCTTCTCTCTGGGAGCCCATAACACAGCACAGGAAGCGCATGAGACAGGACCGAAGCCAGATGACTGTGAGAACACCAAAGGGACCAGCAGGGAAATATGAAGGTGACAACCCAGTGACGATGGCTGCAGCAGCGAAAGGCATTTTTAACTGTGCTTACTCGGAGTTCATTCCCTTCTCTTCTCCCCATCCTTTCCCATCTCTCACTCCATTATCTCGATGTGGTGGCACCCATCACATGTGTGCGATGTGATTTCAAGGAAGGACAGTGGATCTAAGTAGAAATGTTTTTTTCTTTAAATAAAGCAAAACATTCACTGTACAGTTGGGATTGTGATTTCTGAGGAGCAAGCTTCCGTGTGTAAGGGAAACTTCCGCCCCTTCGTTTCCAGGCAGGCATTTGTAATGACATTCAAATGTGAAGGTTGTTGTCTGCATTCTCCTAGCTGCCCTGCATTCTCCTAGGAACCCGCAGATAAGGGGCTTCCCTCGGCAATTTCTCCTGAGGGGAGTGGAGACTGATGTTAATCACTGAGATCAGACAGCGGTGAGGGTGTCCAGAGAGGCAGGGGTTGAAGATGGAGCCTGCCACAGGGAAAGAGTAGGGACCACCCCCCGCCCCCCATGGAACGGGAGTAAGCCAGATCCCATGTGCCCAGTTATTTAGTTCAGGTGTTGGCAAACTATGGCTCCTGGACCAAATCCAGCCTACTGCCTGTTTTTGTAAATAAAGTTTTATTGGAACA